>CAKNYM010050448.1:210695-227528 GCA_932195095.1 Andricus curvator
CAAATTTTACATAAAACCAATACCTTCTCATTAGAATGAGAATGTAAAAATGCATTGAATTGAGTAAAAATGATCGAATTTAGAACTATTCAGGGTAAATTTCAAAGTTATTTCACATGAATTCAAAAATATTTGAAAATCTTTTCAAATCTTTGAAACCCTACGAAATCCCTCTCTGTGAATAAATTCTTCGATGTCCATTACAATATTATGAAATCCCGTGAAATTCTATGAAATCTGATATTTCCTGAAATCCTGGAAAATTTATTAAAATACTTTGAGTTTTTAAAATCCTTTAAAATCATTGAAATTGTCGGATATCCTATAAAATCTATTAACATCTCAAAATATTTTAAAACATTATAAGTCCTGTAAAATCGTTCCATATCTTGCAAAATTCTATTAAATTATTTTAAAACCGCATGACATTTTTTTTAAATCCCTTGAAATTATTTAAATCTCTTGAAAATGCGTTAAAATATTAAAAAATATCCTGAAATATTTCAAAACCCTTTGAAATCCCTTTAAATTATTGAAACCAGTTAAAAATTCCTTGAAATTTTTTAAAGCACTTGAAAATGCCTTGAAATAATTTAAAATACGCGAAAATATTTTTCAAATCCATTGAAATCCTATTAAATACTGACACCAATTGAAAATTCCTTGGTATCTTTTAAAATACCCTAAAATGTTTCAAATCCTTTGAAATTTTGTTATCCCTGGACATTTTTTAAAGCTCTCGAAACCCCTTAAAATTAAAAAAAAAACTAAAATCTTGAAAATCCTTTGGAAACACTTCAAATTATTAAAATATATTTAAAATACTGAAATATATTTAAAATTGTTTGAAATCTATTGCAATTTTTGTAAGCTCTTGAAAATTGCTTGAAATTTAAAAAAAAAACGGAAATATTTCAAATATTTTTAAATCTCTTGAAAATTTCTTGCAATTTTTAAAAATACCCTAAAATCTTTAAAATACTTTGGAATCACTTCTGATTATTGAAATCAATTTAAAATACCCTAAGATATTTCAAATTCAGAGTGGCCGTTTTAATCGAAGAAAAAAATTCCCGGTCACTTCCCGGTTCGCACATTTGTGACGGTCAATAAAATTAAAACATTCGAACACTAAAGCTAAATATTTTCCCATTTGAAGTAATAAAAAATAAACTACAAATGAAAGAACTCATAGGTGGAACTCTTGAATTTTAAACTTTTAAAATTGAAGTTTAAAAGATTTTTAATTAAAAAATGTTGTATTAAAATGCTCAATAAAAGTAAAAACGTATAAATTGGAAGGTACTAACACTTTTCCATTGAAATTTTTTTAATGAAATGCAGATAAACTACAAAATTGAGAATTTTTAACTTTTATAAATTATAGAGTTCAAAGATTCAGATTCAATTCCAAAAATATAAATTCACGTTATCATTTTCAATGATCTAACTTGAAGAATCAATCAATGAACTTCAAAATTTTCAAAATTATACTATTTTAAGCTAGAAACATTGAAAAGTGAAAAATAATTTTTTTTTCAACTGAACACTTCTTAAATTAGAAGTTAAATTATTTTCATTTTAAATATTTTAAACATCCTTGAAAAGCTTCAAAAATTATATTTAAAAATCTTGAGAAATCTAGAAGTTATTTTAAATTTTCTCAAATTTAAAATTTGTTCAGAACTTCTAAATATCTTTTTAAATGAATCGATTTTTTCGTACAATTTTTAGAAAATCCTGGAAATTTTAAAAGATTTCCTTAAAATGTTCCAGATTCTTTTTTGACAATTTTGGAAATCTTTTAAAATATTCTCTTGAAATAATTTTTCAAAATGAAAAAACATTTTCAATTTTCCTAAGAATCTTAAGAAAATGATTTTCTTCTTTTAAAGCCTTTCACAATTCTTGAAAAGCTTCTAAATTTTTTGCTTGAAATCTGCAAAAATCTACATTTTGTTTTAAATGAGGCTGTTGCTATTTGCACCAAAATTTCGGTACGAATAGCCGAATTTTGTCGGTATACAAACTTCGTTTAAATTATTTTTAATCATTTCAAATTGTAAATTAATTTTAAATCTGTTCAAAACTTCTAAATATCTCTTAAAATTACTTAAATTATTTCTACAAATAATAAGTGTTCAATTGTTATTTACACATCAAAATTCAACAATTTCACTTACAAATTAAACATTTTTTAAATAGATCAATTAAAGATTCAAATTGTTTACTTTTAAATATATGGTTTCAATTTACGCGTCTTAAATGAACCGTCAAATATTGCTAAATATTAAATAATTATTCTTTTTCTTAATTAAAAAATTTCAAATAGAATGAATATATTATTATGAAGCTATTTTTAAGTTGAAAATAGTTTATAAGGTTTGAATCGGACGTTTAGATTTTTTTAATGACAAGACTTTCGAATTGAAACAGGTTAATTTGTAACGTTAAAATCTGGAAATTCTTCAATTTGGAACGGATTTAGAATCGTGTGGCCAAATCAATTATTGTTCACTTTTTAATACTTAAAGTACAGATCCATTTGAAAAATAATGTATTTATTTATATTTACAATTGAGAAAATAAAAATGTTTTTTATTACAAATTTTCAACTTCAAACGCTTTTAATTTTTAATTGTTTCAATCTTCAAGACTGCATTTTAAAATTCTTTGAATTAAAAATGTACGCTTAAAAATAAAAATCTAAAATGGAAAATCTTTTAAGTAAAAGATTTTCGTATTACGCATTGTAAACTGAATGATATCATAATAATTGAAAAAGATAACAATGCAAATAATTATTTTAAAAACTGTGAAAACCGAACTTGGACAGATTTTTCTTCTAAAGATTTGTAAAGTTCCCGGTCAAAAAATAAATTCACTGTCATTTCCCGGTCCCAAAAAATTTCGGGTCATTTCTTGGTTTCCCGGTCCAGTGGCCATCCTAAAATTCTTTAGAATCTTTTAAAATCCCTTGACATTTTTTTTAAATTCTTGAACATTCCTTGGAATTTTAAAAAATACCCTAAAATCTTTTAAAATCTTTAATTATTGAAATCAATTGAAAATTCATTGCAATCTTTAAACATATACTAAAATCTTTCGCCGTTCCTTGAATCCACGTAGATTTTCCAAAATTGATGAGTATTAATCCTAGTGTAAATCTACGTGTATATTTTCAGTTAAATTATATTAAAAATATGCGGTCTTTTTCCTTTCTAAATTTGATTCATCGAAACTAAATACAAAATTTGAAAATCGTTCTCCGAAAAAAACGCAACAATATCAAGAGCTGAGGTCATGATAACGATGATTGCGATGAAATAATCATAATTGTTGTAATTATTTAATTATTTTACAATTAGCCCTAACCTCTTTTGTCATCCCTCGAAAAGGCAGAGCACCCAGGATAACGGTTTCGTCAATCCGGTCAAACCATCTCCTCGTGGAAACTTTCTCCATAACCACATTGTAAAAAAGCGAGGGGTAAAAAGTCACTCTCGCGAACATGTTAAATTCACTTGAAAATGAACACTATATAAACAATAACTGTCCAGTTGACAGCTTCCCAAAAATCATTTATTTCGCAGCTTCCGAGGTTCGTGGATATCTTTTTCACAAGTTCACTGACGTTGAAATGCCAGCATCAAGTCACATAACGGGATATCTATTCCTAGCACTGATTTGTGTTACGATTACTTTGAAAACTCAGGCTTTGTTGAGAGGTCAAGTCAGAGGTTAAGGTCACGTTGACTGACATTGACATTTTCTATTTTAAAACCACGTTTCTAAAGAAGGGAGCGAAAAAAATTGTCACTCGTAAGAAAAACGCATGACACTGCGTGCACATAACCTGCAAATCTAAATAATGTTTTTTATTGTGAATCTAAATTGTGATTTCCTGAATGATTACGATTATTATTTTTTACTATTTTTTATTATTCTATGGAAACGCATTTCTGAATTTTGAAAGTGTTAATTAAGATAAAAATATATAAATACTATAAAGTTTTCAAATTAAAATTTTTCTTCCAAGAATGTATGTTGGCTGCGTTAGGTATTTTCACTTCAACCACCAGCTAACTTCATTTCGTTGAGTGCTGAGGGGACAACAATGGACCTAATGCATGGGGCAAAACTTTATTTTTGTAATATCTTCGTAATTAATAATAGTTATTATCATTTTATTATTTCATTAAATAGTTCTTAAAAAATAAACACTATTTTTCAAATACACTTATATAGAAAAAATCAGTTTTTACGAAGATATTAGTAAAATAGGCAAAAAATGGACCGAATCCCATGCATTTGGTCCATTGTTTTCCCCTCAGCACTCAACGAAGTGAAGTTAGCTGGTGGTTGAAGTGAAAATACCTAATACTAATTGCATAGGACATAACTGTATAAAAAAATAAAACCAATACTTTCTCATTATGATGAGAATGTAAAAATTTTATACCATATTTTTTGTAACAAATGCAGGAAATTTTCGATTTGAGAAACAATAAGAATAAATTTTTTGGAAATTTATGGTAAAATTACCGAAAAATTACGGAAATTTTCGGTGAATTTGTATATTACCGAAAATTTCCAGAAATTCAAGGTATCCAAAGCTTTTTGGAAAAAATCCGAAAATTTCAAAAATTTCAGGAAAATGGAAAATTGCTAAATTTCCGGTAATTTATGGAAAATTGATAAATTACCGGAAATTTCAGGTGGCCAAAGCTTTTTGGAAGAAATTAAACAATTTCCGGAAATTTATGGAAAATTGCTAAATTTCCCGCATTTCCGGAAATTTATGGAAAATTGATAAATTTCCCGCATTTCCGGAAATTTATGGAAAATTGATAAATTACCGGAAATTTCAGGTATCCAACAATTTCTAAAATTTTCGGTAATTTATCGGTAATTGATGGTAATTTATCAGTCATTTATGGTAACTTATCACTTCGAGTTTGTCCAATCACTATTCACTACTCACAATCAGTCTCTCAAGCGTCAAATAATAATGAAGTGAGGTTATTCTTCCGACAGTCCTGGAAAGTAAATCTGATTCGAAATGCGCAAGCGCAACAGCAAGAAAAAATAATCTGGCTGGAACTGCGCAAGCGCAGCAGCTAGAAAAAGTAACCTTGCTCAAAGAGCGCAAGCGCAGCAGCTAGAAAAAGTATTTTTATAACTGCTTTTTATCACGGCTTTGGAATTGGTCACTTCCCGCACGCAATACATGCCTCAAAACGCGAACATTTCGTGCGTGCGTTACAAAAAATTATTTTTCACGACAACCAAAATAGATCAATTTTCATACAAGAAGAATAATTTTCTACCATAAAAATATAAATTTTCAACCACATTAGTTCAATTTTCAATTAAAAAAGGAATATTTTCAAGTAACAAAAAAACGAATGTTCAACAAAATTGTTAAGTTATCATCTATAGAAATGACTTTTCAACTAAAAAAAAGTGAATTTTTAACATAAAATGAAAAAGTTAAAATTTCAGATAAAAAATCGAATTTTCATCAAAGTAGTTCAATTTTCAACGCAAGAAATGAATTTTTAACTAGATAGAACAATTTTTAACCAAAAATGGAACAGTTAATGTGGTTAAAAAAATGGATTTTTAACCAAACAAAATCGAATTTTCAACAAAATAGTTAAATTTACAATCAAAGAAATGAACTTAAAACAAAAATAATAATATTCTACCAAACAATTTTGTTGAAAAAATTCATTTTTTTGTTACATGAAAATTTGCCCTTTTTAGTTGAAAATTGAACTATTTGATTCAAAATTCATTGTTTTGGGTAGCAAATTATTTTTGTATTAAAATCCATCTATTTGGGTTATCGTGAAAAATCCTTTTTTTTTCAAGTTATTAAAAAAATAAAGTTTTGTCTCATGCAATTAGTATAGTACTGTTTGACCCTCGGCGTGCACGTATCTTTGATTTCTCCCGGACGCAACCTGAAATACCTAATTAGATATTTTATTTTAACCACCAGCTAACTTTACTTCGTTGAGTGTTGTGGGGAAAACAATGGACCAAATGAATCGGACAAAACTTTATTTATGTTATATCTTCGTGATAAATAATAATTATTGTCATTTTATTATTTCATTGAATAGTAATTAAAAAATAAAAACTAATTTCCAAATACACTAGAAAAAATTAGTTCTTACGAAGATATAAACAAAATAGGGCAAAAATGGACCGAGTCCCATGCATTTGGTCCACTGCTTTTCCCTCAGCACTTAACGAAGTGAAGTTAGCTGCTGCTAGATTTTTTCACTTCAACCACCAGCTAACTTCACTTCGTTGAGTGCTGAGGGAAAAACAATGGACCAAATGCATGGTATTCGGTCCATTTTTACCCTATTTCGCTAATATCATCGTAAAAACTAATTTTTTCTGTATAAGTGTATAATAAAAATACTTTTTATTTTTTAAGAACTATTCAATGTAATAATAAAATGATAATAACTATTATTCATTAGGAAGATATTACAAAAATAAAGGTTTGTTCCGTGCATTTGGTCGACTGTTTTTCCTAATTCTCCATCCGTATGAATAGTTTTTAAAAAATAAAAAATAATTTCTAAACACAATTATGTTAACTAATAATTAATTCCATAAGTTATTAAAAAAACTAAAGTTTCTTCTTATGCTTTTTATTCAATTTTCTTATTATTGCTTTACCCTCGGTATGCAGACATCTTGAAATATCTAATAGGTTGAGTAGGAAAAATCCAAGATGTCTGCACGCTGAGGTCAAGCCTTTGAGCAATTCTTTGAGTCAAGCAATAATACTAGTATAAATAATAATAATAGTAATAGTAAAAATATAATAGTAAAAAGTCCGTGACTATGACAAAAACCGGGTTCACCCGAGAAAAAGTTTGAAAAAAATAAATAAATAATTAATAAATAAATAAATAAAATAATTAATGAATTTAAAAAAAATTATAATAATAAAAGAATCAAAATAATAAATAAATGATTTTTCGCCTTCTTCTTTGAATAGCACTGAAATTGTTACTGAAATTTATCAAATTTTAAGTCATGCTCGCAAAATAGACTATTGGATTTTAAAGAACCCGCCAATTGTGGCTGACCAAAGTGGCTGATCAATTAAAAGGAGGCCCGAGAAGCGGGAAGCCCATACGACTTTTTGGAGAAAATATTCTTTCTAAACGTAAAAGTAAGTCACAAATGTACGAATGGTAATATTTGTCAAGTGTAAAATGTATTTTCTCATGTTAAAAATTTCATTTTTTTTGCCGAAAAATTGAAAACTTTTGTTAAAAATTTGTTTCTTTAAATGGAAAATAATTTTTTTACTGAAAGTTCAACTACCGTTTTTGGTTGAAAAATGATATTTTAAAATGAAAATGTACCTTTTCGTCTTTTTGGTTGAATTCCGGGGTTTTTAATTTAAAATTACAATTTTTTTTTGGGTGAAATATCAATTATTACATTTTTTATTGAGAATTAATTTTTTTGGTTGAAGAGTAAACTACATAGCCTAAAGTTGAACTGCTTTGTTAAAAATCTTTCTTTTTGGTTGAAGATTCGTCACTTCAGCGGAAAACTCATTTCTAGGGTTGAAAATTGAATTATTTTGTTGAAATTTTTTTGGTTGAAACGTAATTTACTGCAAAATTTAACTCTTCCATTTTTGGTTAAAAATGTATCCTTTTTAGTTAAAAATTCAATTATTGGGTTGAAAATTGAAGTAGTTTATTTAAAAAATTTGTTTGTTTGAAAATTAAACTATTTGGCTGAAAATTCGTTTTTTGAAATGAAAATTAATTTGATCTGAAAATTTTACGGTACCATTTTTGGTCAAAAATTTATATTTTTAATTAAAAAATACAACCAAATTTGTTGAAAATTCGTTTTTGTTTTGGTTGAATTCAACGGTTTATAATTTAAAATAAAAAAATGTATGGTTGAAATATAAACTAATACATTTTTCGTTAAGAATTTCTCGCTTTTGGTTGAAAATATAACCACTGGGTTGACAGTTAAACTATTTTATTAAAAATTCATTTTTGTTGTTGTAGATTTATCTCTTTTTACATTTTCATCATAATGAGAAAGTATTGGTTTTATGTGAAAAATGACTTTCGCGGATTCCATCAAATGTCGACGTTTTGAGGCCCCCTGAGTCAGAAAAAATGGTTTTTACGTCGGTGTCTGTCTGTCTGTCGTTGTCGTTGTCGTTGTCGTTGTCGTCGTCGTCGTCTGTATATCGGATAACTTTTGAAAGACTAATCGGATTAGATTGTGCTTTGGCACACAGTTTCAGGGGGCAAAAAGAGGAATCGAGTTCGTTAAACAGCCATTTTGGATGAAAATTCAAAAAGTTAGAGCATTTTCAAAAATTTTTAGACCACTTTTTTCCAAATTTCAAAATTATATGTGCGGGAGCTTATAGTGCTCGAAAATCTAAACAATTTATCCTTACGACTTTTTTTGATAAAAAGAAAATTGTCCGAGTTACAGCATTTTCAAAATCCCCCCAAAAAAGCGAAAAGTAACATTTTCAGCCAAACAACGCACGATACGAAAAAAAGTCAAGATAGGAAAAGTGTTTCTTTTTGCACGTCCTACAAGATTATCATAACGACTTTTTGAATTTTCTTGAAAAATCGAAAATTCATATTTTTATTGCACAAGAAATAATGAAAAATCAAAAAATCAATTTCACGGTCAAACTATGCAAGACACGACAAATCATGACTGGACTAAAATTGTGCATTCAAAAAAGATCTACACATTTCTCATGGGTCACTTTTTGATAGGATGTGTAGTTTTTGTTTTATTCGTAAAAAATAACATTAACAGTGAAAAAATCGGCCCGATAAGCGGGCTCATTCTCATCAAAACTTTGCTTATTTAGTTTATTTTTCATCTTGGGTGTGTTTTTTCACAATATTTCATTGTTTTTATGTTCTCAATACTATTTCTAACGATTGAAACAATAAAATATAATAATAATTCAAACAATTTATTCTGACTGAAAATCTGACTTTTATTTCAGAATGCGTTTTGATCTTTGTTTACTAAAATAATTTCTGTGAAAAAATTCGACTATTACATTTATATTTCAAGAACTATGTTCCAAATAGACGAAATGAATATATATATATATATTTAAAAAAAAAAGAGTAATTGGTTCCTCGTTTAGAGGTGGGCCGGGAATGCGCAGATGGAAACATATGAACTCCTATCTAATACAACGCTGCTGAAGGCTGGTGACCTTCTCAGTATAAAACATCAACCAATTGCCCGTAACAGAAGTTTTGGTGGGACTGACGTAAGAACTGGACTCTCCACTATACGACGAATCACTACTTAACTTGGGCATGATTTCGACTCGCACAGCAAATTTCGCGCATAAAGGTGGTAGTTGGGTGTACAATCTAAACATGAATAATACAAACAATAAAGTAGCCTCGGAATGGACTGAAACTTTGATTGAGGTTTTGAAATATGGTCAGGAGTAGATAGGGAATCACATGGTAGTCAAGGGGTCGGTTTGATTATGAATGAAAAAGCAAGATATATGTTCCAAAAACGACTTAAATACTTTTTTTCTCCCCTTTTCAGATAGTTGGAAAAAAATCTTTCTGATTGTAGGATTTATTATAAAGATACGGAAATATACGCTGAAGTAAAGGAATTACCTTCTTCATTTTAAATCAAATACAACTTTAGTCCTTTTTATCTGAAGAACATTGAACATATGGTCGTTGCGAAGCGCGACGACCAAATTGCGCGCAGCAAGCTCGCTCAAACTTTTGGGTTTCTATTATACGATGAACAGAAACGAGCGTGAAGCGCGAGGTTCACATGATGATCATACCAAATATCAAGCGCGAAGCGCGAGTGTCGTGATGATAATGTGTTCCTTAAGGTCGATAGAACCTTAAGTAAATTAGTTCTTATTTTTATGTAAAACTGACATAATTAAACCAAAAGCAGGTCATAACGATGAAGCTTACTAAGAGAGTATTAGCCTGCGAAGCGCGCAATAGCGAGCACACGAAGTGAAAACCTAGGCGACAAATGTGTCCGAGCGCGCAGCGCGAGGTGAATGCATTATCGAGCGCGAAGCGCGAGATAAACATATAATCGAGCGCGAAGCGCGAGGTGAATACCTAATCGAGCGCGAAGCGCGAGATCCAACAGGTGCGCGCCCTAGGCGCGCTGGAACGTGATCAGAATGTGCCCGCGAAGCGGGCAGATTTTTTCAAATATAAATGTTTTATAGAACATCTTTTTTCTAATTAATTAACTGAAAATGCACCTTTTTTATTTTTGGTTAAAAATGTATCTTTTCTAGTTGATATTTGGCCTTTTTTGGTTGAATTCAACTGTTTTTTATATAAAATGAAAATCCTTTTTAGTTGAAATATTAACTATTACATTTTTCGTTTCGAATAATTTGTTTTTTTGTTGTTAAAAATTTAACTATTTGGTTGAAAATTCGTTAAAAAAAATTAAAATTAATTTGGATAGGTGAAATATTTAGCTATTCAATTTTTGATTGAAGAATGATATTTTTAAATAAAAATTTACCTTCTCTAGATAAAAATTCAACTTTTTAGTTCAAAATTCATGTATTTTGTTAAAAATTTGTCTTTTTTGGCAGAAATATTAATCTTCCCGGTTGAAATTTTATCTTTTTGGTTAAAATTAATTTTTTGTTGTTGGAAAATTGAACTATTTTGTTGAACATTCGTCTTTTTTGGTCGAATTAAACTGTTTTTGATTTAAAATAAAAACTTTCTTATGTAGTAAATTCAACTAATTGGTTGAAAGTTGAAATATTTTATTAAAAATAATTTCTTTGTTGAAGATTCATCATCTACTTGAAAATTTAACTGTTATGTTGAAAATTTGTTGTTGTTGCTGGAAATGAATTAACTGAAAATGTAACTTTTACATTTTTTGTTAAAATCTTTTTTTAGATGAAATATTAACTATACATTTCTCGTTGATAATTCATTTTTTTTTTTGTTGAAAATTCAACTATTTTGTTGAAAATTTAATTCTTTTGTTGAAAATTCGTTTTTTAAAAATGAAAATTAATTTTTAAAATTGAAAATTTAACGAATCCATTTTTGTTTGAAAATTGATATTTTCTAGTTTAAAATTGATCCTTTTCGTTGAAAATTTAACTATTTCATTATTTCATTGGTGGAAAATTTAATTATTTTGTTGAAAATTCGTTTCTTTCATTAATTTTTTCAACTGAAAATGTAACCATATTATTATTTATTTAAATATATTTTGAAGAATACAAAATAATATCCAAACACACTAATAGTGAAAAATAATGTTTTTCCAAATTATTAAAAAAATAAAGTTTCGTCCCATGCGATTGGTATTATTGCTTGCCCCTCGGCGTGCGGCCATTTTGCCCTCTGACGTAAGCTTGAATGTTTTGTTTAGTTTTTATTGTTGACGTCCAGTACGACAGTAGCGCTAGAATCGCCAAAAAGTCACTGCCAAAAAATAAATTTCCCTGCGAATCTCAGTTTTTTTCGTGTATATTTGTATGCAAAATATTAACAAAGTGTTTTTTTTTTGCTAAAAACCGGAGCACTATCGCATACATTCCCCTTTCTCGATCTTTGATGAAGATTTCTATGTGCTCACTTGCATTTTTAAGAAAACTGTAACGGAATATCCGCGTCTCCGCGTTATCATGTTTTGCAGTCACAAAATTAATAATAAAACGTCTCGAGAAACTAGCTTTGACGGTATTCTTGTGTTCTATTGACGGATACATCTTTGCGAGTTTGTGGTAAGTTAAATAATATTTTCAGTTTCTAAAAAAAACAATTGTGTATTGTAGGTTATTTGAGGTTAACCTTCCATTTCTTTGTTGTGGTTTTTTAGTGTTTTTACACAGGAAAATCTCCCTGAATTACTTTCGGATGTAATTATTTATCATGGTTAAGATGGGAGAATTTCGTCTGGAAAATGCTGGTCGAATAAAAAATATATTCACAAAATTAGTCGCTAGAATCATTATTTGTATTGTCCCTACTCAACATTGGATCATTTTGATCGCTTTTAACGTTAAATTCCTTGGTTTTAAGTATTTCAATCTGAAATTCGGTAATTTTGAAAATCATGTCGCTAATTATTAACGTTGTATAAAATTAAACGAATAATCGCAATATAAAATGTAAAATAGAATACAGTTTTTTTATGCCTCTATTTTTATTTTCTGTTTTGCAGATATAAAAGTTTATGAAAGTCCACACAAGGGATGATTACGCTTAGAGGAAAACTGAAAAAGGAAGGAGATGTGTCGAATTCCAAAAATAAAGACCTGAACTATAAAAGGGTCTCCGTCAGGGATAAACTCCTCGTCAAAGAAGTGGGTATTTTTACTAAAAACATTTACAGGGTTGCTACAGAAGTCTGGTTTCAAAATTTCATGATTTTTCAAGGGTTTCCAGGTCTACTTTTGAAAAAATTCCAGATCTATTTTTTTTTAATCTAGAGAATTAAATTTAATTAAAAAATTTTGTCCTGATCTGGGAATGGTTTGCCCTACCTGGGAAACAATAATTCTTCACATGTGAAATTAGATTTATATTACTGGATTTAACTATGTTGAAACTTCATTTTTTTTTTAAATTAATTTCTTTTAATTGAAAATTTAACTATGACAGTTGAATATTCCTTCATTTTAGTTGAAAATTCATCTCTTTGGTTGAACATTAATTTTTTAAAGTAAAAATTTAACTATTCATTTTTTTGTTAAAAAATTATCTTTTGTCTATCTATTTAGATTATTAAATTTTCCAATTAGGAAAAGAAAACAATACAAAATATTAAATACATTTCAAAAAAATTCTTTTTAAAATTCTACACCAAATTTTTCAAATGAAAGAAAAGATTTCTTCGAGGATTTGTTACTAAAATTGAGGTAAAATTGTGTAAATTCAATTTAAAGAAATCTTAAAATTATTCAGAAGCAAACCCTGCAGATTGGAAACATGCGCCGAAAAGTGAGGTTGTTTTGAATTTTATTACATTCTCATTCTAATGAGAAGGTATTGGTTTTATGTAAAATTTGACATAGTCGGTTTTCATCAAATCTCCACGTTTTGAGACCCCCTGAGCCAGAAAAAACGGTTTTTACCAAGGTGTCTGTCTGTCTGTCTGTAGTCTGTCTGTCTGTCTGTCAGTCTGTCTGTCTGTCTGTAGCCACGATAACTTTCGAAAAAATGATCAGATTTGATTGAGCTTTGGCACACTTTTTTATGGCCGAAAAATAGAGAACGAGTTCGTTAACCAGCTATTTTGGATGAAAATTCAAAAAGTGAGCACATTTTGAAAATTTTTCGACCACTTTTTTTGAAGATTTAAAAATTCTATGTATGGTTATTAGTAGTACGCAAACTGACGAACAAAATATTCTAATGACTTTTCGTGATAAAACAAAAATTACTGGAGTTATAGCATTTTCAAAATTCCAAAAAACAAACGAAAATGTACATTTTAAGCCGAAAAACGCACGATATGAAAAAAAGTCAAGAGGAGAAAAACGTTGCTTTTTGAACGTCCTATAATATTTTCATAACAACTTTCTGAATTTTTTGAAAAATAAAAAATTCAAATTTTTATCGCACAAAAAAATAATCAAAAATTCCATTTTGCTGTGAAACTATGCAAGATACGAGAAAAGATCATTCCACCAAAATTGTGCACCCAAAAAAGATCTACAAATTTCTTATCATTCACTTTTTGATATGACGCGTAGTTTTTGTTTTATTCGTAAAAAACAGCATTGAAAATAGAAAAATCAAATGCACAGAACCGAGCGTGGAACGCAAGGTTCAAATGATTTTCAAATCAAATATCGAGCGCGAAGCGCGAGTGTCTGGATGAGAATGTGTTCCTTAAGGTCGATAGAACCTTGAGTAAATGAAGTTCCTTTTCAGTCTAAAATAAAAACAAATTTAACAATCACTTAATATGTAGAGGTTTTGATAATTTTCTAATATTTGCAAACAAACTTTTTCTTTTCATCGAAGTCGAACACGAAGTTGAAAAATCTAGAGCAACCGAGCGTAAAGCGCGATGTAGATACGCCCGAGCGCGTAGCGCGAGGTGAATACATAATCGAGCGCGAAGCGCGAGATAAATATATGATCGGGCGCGAAGCGCGAGATCCAACAGTTGCGCGCCCTAGGCGCGCTCAAACTTGCGAGCGAAGCGAGCCGCGCGCGAAGCGCGCGATGAGAATGTGCCCGCGAAGCGGGCAGATTTTTTTAAATTGAATGTACGTTTTTGTTTAAAATATCCTGAATTTCGTCAAATTCTTTTAACTTCCCTTGAGTTTTTCAAAACTCATTTCAAACTTAGTGAATTCAATTAGTTTCTTCATATTTTTGAAATGTTTTCAATTCACTTGAATTTTTTTTTTAATTCACCTTGAATTTGTAAGAATATCATCGAATTCTTTTCATTTCCTTAAATTCCTGTAAATACATTCCAATTGTACTGCAATCGATTGAATTTGTTGTATTTTTTGAATTTTTTTCAATTCATTTAAATTCTCTTGAATTAAACTTGAATTGTTTTAAAGCCCAATAAATTTATTCTGAATTTGTTACAGTTTATCTGAAATTCTTATAAATTTCATCAAATTCTTTTATTATTATTATTATTATTATACCATTAAGCCATTTCCCTTTCGGGGTAGGCGTGACTTGCTCGGTTGGAAAATAGTATTGGGTATATGGGTGTATTGGTATAGAGTATATAGGTATAAGTTAGATAGGTATATAGGTGTAAAGTAGATAGGTATATAGGTGTTAGGTATATATGTTTTAGATTGATCTGGAATTCTCGTGTCATTTATTCAATTGACACGTTTATTCCGCAACACTGCTCCGACCCAGGTTGCTGATCAATCTCTCTAGCGATCACCCCAAGTGAAGAGCCTCACAAAATTGTTATGTATGGTTCCCCACTTGGGCCCATTAGAATCCAAGGTCTTTGTTTCAGGCTTCATTCATTCTATTGTCACTCTGTTTACAAACTATTTGTCGCCATACTTTTCTGTCCCGGCATACTATTCTAGCTTCCTTCACGTCCATGCATTTTTTCATGCAAGCTCGTGTGTTTCTATGGCTTCTTACGTCTCTTCGGATTAATGTCTCATTTACCGATTCTAACCATTCTTTCGGCGGTCTATTAAATTCTTTTAAATTAAAAATAACACTAGTCACATTATTTGTGCACGTTAGTCACTTTTAATCACATTTAGGGTTAGAAATTAGTAATTTTGGTCACTTTCTCGGTTTAAATAGTTCGCTTTTTTAAGTAAATTGGACTGTTTAAATTTGTTTTATTCCGTTTATAAAAGATTCTATATAAAAATGTTAAAAGAATAAAATTTTGGTCTTTAAATACTGGTCAGGGAAAATGAAAAGTTATTGAAAAATCAGGGAATTTTGAAAATGCAGTTTTGCAGCCACCCCCCTGTCAGCAAAACTTTTTAATTTTCAACTGTCTTTAACAAATACTCTTAGAATACGAAAAACTTATATTCGACACTTTAAAAAACTTTAATTTTTCTATTTCAGTTGATAGCGGAAGAAAATGTGAAAGCCGTCGTCTCTATGAACGAAGATTATGAGTTGACATTGCTTTCTAACAATGGCGAGGTATTGCTTTAAACTAATTTCACTTAAAAATCGTCTTCTAAATTAAATAATTTTATCTTGAATAATAAATAATCAAATTGATTTAGGAATGGAAGAAACACGGTGTGCAGTTCTTACAACTTCCAACGGTAGATATTTTCGAAACACCCTGCCAAGAAATGTTACAGCGAGGAGTAGGTTTTATCAAACAATTCCAAAACACTGAAAGCCAAGTTTCAAGCGATGGAAATATCGACACTTCAAAACCGCGAGAATCGGTTTATGTTCACTGTAAAGCTGGAAGAACGCGCAGTGCGACATTAGTTGGCTGTTATCTTATGATGGTTGGTTTTCAAATTATTACTTTAACAGGTATCACAGTCCGTACCCTTTTTTTACCTAATCCACTTTTCTCCCTTTTTATCCCTTAAATTTGAAAAATCCCCTAACTAAGACACCTAAAATTGATCAATTTGTCCCAATTTTCCCCTTTTTACAAGGTTTCGATTCATTTTTTAAGAATCATAAACATGAACTAAAGACATTAAAAGACAGAAAGCTTTGAAAGACATTCTTTTCAGATAATACCAATTTAAAATATTTCCTGAACTAGACAAATAAGGAGGAAATAACTGAAATAAGGAGATTTTTCACGAAAATACAAGAATAAATTCTTTTAAATAAAATTAGTGTAGGTACTAATATTAAATTAAAATTGCAACGCTTCAGATTCTTAATATTTAAAGTAAGAATATTGCATTTTCAACAGAATAGATGTATTTTTTAACAAATACTTGAATTTTCTACCAAACAAAACATTTTTTAAATGCATGCATTTTTAATCAAATAGTTGAATTTTTAACTAAAAAAGATAAAAATTCAACCATATAGTTAGATTTTGAACTAAAAAATATCAATCTTCAACCAAAAATGGAAGAGTTACATTTTCAGTTTAAAAAAATATAGTTTTCCATTAAAATGTGATTAATTTTCAATTAAAATGATTCTTCAATTGTAACAGATAAATTTTAAACCAAAAAGTCGAATTTTTACAAAAGAATTTACCTTACAACAAGAGATGAATATTCAACTAAAATAATGGAATATCCAATTGGAATAGTTACATTTTCAGTAAAAAAAAAAAAAA
>CAKNYM010050448.1:239289-270251 GCA_932195095.1 Andricus curvator
TCAACGAATACATGGGCTAAAAATCAAGCCTGAGGAAGCGCCTTAATATTCTACCACAAAATACAAAGTTCCAACAAAATACAGAAATTTTCAAAAAAATAGTTTAAGTTTCAACTGAGGAAGATTGATGTTCAACTTCAATCTTCAAACAAAATAAATGAATTTTGAACATAAAGATTAATTTTTTACCAAAAAAAGATTAATTTTCAACAAATCTACCGTAAAGACAAATTTTCAACAAAATACAGAATTTTTTAAACCAATAGTTGAATGTTTGACTAAACAAGATAAATGTTCAACCTAGGTTATTTCTCTGGATCCGCGCCTGTTTCAACTGGTTGAAAATTGTTTTTTTTGTTATTGTTGAACATTTATAAATTAATTTAATAAAAGAAGTTTCTATAAAACCACTTTTTTCGAATATTATAAATTACCATAATTTCCTTACTTTTCAATAGAATGTATTAATATTATAGGTCAATCGATTCGTCTCGAATCAACGATTCTTGCATCGATTTTGAATCACGTGAATGAGAAAATTGTTTCTATAAAAATAGATTTTTCAAATAGTATACCCGAAAGTAAAAAATTTGCCATTTACAGCCATAATTAAAACAATATAACACGAGCAGCGATTTGTTTTCTAAAGCTGCTTAATGTTTATGCCATCGTTTAGAACCGGCAATTTTCTTTTTACCGGTACCGACAATTGTTTTACCGATACATTATCAACAATGTGCCAAAATAAGATAAAAATGTTAAAAGGTGAAATTGTTTATAAAAACCAATTTTTAATTTTTCAGCAAACCTGCTGCAATTTAATTATTTTTTTATTTTCTATATCTTCCTCGCATTATTCGATAGATTAAGAATTTCATTCACAGAAAACCACGAGCCTTTTTAGAGGCATATTCATTTTTTCTTATCTTTGAGCTTTTATACATGAAACAGAAACAGATAAGGAAAATGATTTTAACGTTTGTTTTTATTAATGTTGTAGTCTTTAATTGTACTGAAGGTTCCATGGCGGATAATTGAATAAATATAGGAAATATGGAAAATTTGGAGATCTGAGATTAATACTGTTACTCGTTCCACTCTATTTAACGTAATCTATTATAACGTAATTTCTGAAATTTTATTTTTTCAAATCTAATATTAATTGAAAACGTGGATATATTTCATCCTTCTACCTTCAATATTAACCAATAAATCGATCTGTGTCCGAAAACGAGCTATATAATCATCATCACCATATTTTTTTACCTTTTATCCATGAAAATTTCCATTTTTTTCATAAAGTACTATATGCCGATTGTTCATTCCCCGGCATTCCCCTCGATATCAAGGAGTGCATGCGATCGATTTGTTCCTTAAGATGTGTAGTTTAATAAAAATTTGTGCCTTTTTGCGCGTTTTCAGATGCCATTGAAAAAACAGCTATAAACAGTGCGAGCACGCGCCTGGGGCACTATTAAAATTGACAGTTATCAACAACTCTGTTTCTAAGCAAAGTTCATGTTATTTATCATTGAGTCATCATTCGCTCATAGATTCTGTAGAAAAGATTATTCTCATGAAAATACGTGAATGAAAAGATGGCTCAATGTACGAAGAAGGAAATTTTGGACAATAGGGGAAACCGCCCTGCAGTAGATAGGAAAAAATTCAACAGCATATAACTGCATCAGTTTTCAAAAATCAAGAAAGATTATCGTTGTTAAATAAAGCTTACATATTGAATTGAGTATTCTTATAGAAAAAAATATCACGAAATTAATCAATTGGCTGTATTAAACATTTTTATTAGACCTAGTCAAGGCTGCGATTTTGACACCTTTGTCCATCAATAGATAATCGTTTCTGGTATTGCTTTTGAGCAAGAGAGAATACTCAATCCTGGATAATTATGATTTATCATTAGTATACTTAGAATTAAAATCAATTTATTGACTAAATAATAGTTGAAACTATGATTATTTTACAAAAATCGCAAAAGTTTAAATTATTGACATTTTTTTTATCTTTGATATACCGTGAGATTGGTACGATTGGTACGAGATGTTTAATGTTTATAAAATTTAACCTGACTTGCGATGACAGAAAAGTGCAGCATTTTTACATACCTTAATCCTAAAAATGATATCTTTTCCGAAAGGCTCCTTAAAACACAACTAAAATTTATGAGCTTTTTAATAACCAATAATTTACACTATTTTCTTAGTTTATTATTTACAATAATTTGAATTTAAAAACTTCACGAATCAAAATAAACAAAAAAACACAACCTTTAACTTAAAACCGAGCTTAAAACAATTGCGAGACAGTCGCAGAGCTGCCAATTTTGACAGAGACATTTTTTGTAATTTTCCGATTATCTACTGTTGGTTATCTACTGTTGGAAAATGTATTATCTAATAAAAAGTCCTCAAATATTTATAAATATTAAAGAAAGAACACTTTGTATTAATAAATATTGTTCATTAAACTTCAAGCTTCGATTCTGATGTATAAACATGTCATAAAAATGTTTCATTAAGTTAACAAGTATGTTAATTTTTATTTTTTTTTTCAGGTTAAAAATTAATTGTATGCTCTCACGCATTAATTAATTATAAAATTTCAATGAAACTTCGTTAGAAAATATAGTATCTTTGCTGAAACGTTATACTAACAAAAGTAATTAACAATTTTTGTCAGTTTTCCAGTTAATTAAGATTATCTACTGTAAATCATTATCTACTGTAGGGTGGTTTCCCCTATCTCTAATGATAATGAAAGAGAAAAGGGGGTTCATTATATTCTCAAAAAACTTAATGTAGCAGTCAACGAAGTGAAACCTGAAGATTTGAATCGCTTGAGGAATGCAGTTTCAACCCTTACAACAAAACGAAAAATCAAATTAGAGAAAGCAAGTAGGAAGAGAGCGAGATTCGAAAAGGACAATGCAGAATGGCTGAGTTCATCATTCCAAGTTCGAGTTCGTGTTAGAAAACCATGCGAGTTCCAGCTCTTCTGGCCCTGGTCGACCTTCTCTTTCATTTTCCAGAATGTCAGATCCATCTAAAAGACGAGTTATTCTGCAGGTAAGTGAGCAATGCAAACACGATCCTCTCAGAATTTTGATGGCAGCTCAAGGTGCAACAAATCATTCTAAAATGACCGATTTGGGCAAAATCATCAAGAAAGTTTTGAGTTCACATGATGATAATACAGAAGTGAATCAGTTGCTGTATCCACCACGTCCTGTTGTACCTAAGACTACCGAAGAAGCACTGGCTTTCATATTGGACAACGATCTTTCAAAGAATGTTTATTCGAATATACGTTCAGCATCCAAATCGAATGAAGCAGACATCTGGCCAGCATACAATCATGTAAGGGATGTGAAAGCACAATGCAGGCCACCAAAAGAAGACATCAAAATAAACGAAGAAGAAGCTGTAGTCAACCTTCAATCACTATTGTTTCATACTGCCCAAAGAGTTGTTCAACTACAGCGTGAAGTCTTCCTCCAAATTATCCAGATTTCTAACCCTACTGTAATTGAAGCAGTCTTCATTTTTTGCTGGGGATTTGATGGGAGCACAGGGCAGTCATCTTACAAGCAACAATATGAAGCACAAAATAATTCTTCAAAATTGGATGACTCGCGTTTGTTCGTTACCACGTGTAATCCGCTGAGATTAACAACTTCGACTGGAGATGTTATATGGAATAACTTGGCTTCACAATCAGAAAGAATGTGTCGACCGATCTCAATCAAATATGCTAAAGAAACTTCTGCGCTAACTTTGAAACAAAAGCAATCAATAGAAGAGCAAATAAATGAATTGGAACGTTTAGAAATTATGCTTGGAGACTGTTGCATACGAATACACTTCTCTCTGCATTTGACGTTGATAGATGGTAAAGTTTTGAGCACAATCACAAACACAAAATCGAGGCAATCATGTCCTATTTGTCAAGCCTAAACAATTCAATGATCTCTCAAACAGGGACAAAGGGACATAATAAAGAGCATAATAATCATATGATCATTTCAGAATACTCAACTTTGAATGGCTGTAAGTCACTGAAAAAAATTATGAAGAATCTGCAAAAAATATATGGGTTTCGTTGATCCTTTCTGTGCCCAGCGGTGATATTCAGAGTCAGAAATAATTATTTGTTAATAAGTTATTGACAAAGGAGTGGGCAGGTGTCATCTCCGAAACTAAGGAACGTACAGAGATGATTCTTGAAGCAAATTACACATTTTTGGCTTCTGACAATGTGCGTATTACCAATGAGGAAAAAGTTGCACTTTAATGTTTAAAAAATTATTTTCTTCTCGGAAAAATACAAAAGGCTTTATAATAATCGAGGCAACCTCATCCCTTTTTTTGCATCAGGGCTTAGGGACTGTGTAACTGTGCGTGTGAGAGAAGGTTGTGTTGCACGTGTAACAATAGCGCCAGCAAGGTCCCATGCTGAGAGTTCGGTAGCCTCGATTATTATAAAGCCTTTTGTATTTTTCCGAGAAGAAAATAATTTTTTAAACATTCAAGTGCATCTTTTTGCTCATTGGTAATACGCACAACATTGACAGAAGCCAAAAATATGTAATTTGCTTCAAGAATCATCTCTGTACGTTCCTTAGTTCCGGAGGTCACACCTTCCCACTCTTTTCTCAATAACTTATTAACAAATAATTATTTCGGACTCTAAATACCACCACTGTGCACAGAAAGGATCAACGAACCTCACATATTTTTTGCAGATTTTTCATAATTTTTTTCAGTGACTTACAGCCATTCAAAGTTGAGTATTCTGAAATGATCATATGATTATTATGCTTTTTCACCTTTCACTCGTCCGGAAATAATCACTAATCATCTGAAAATTTTGAAACTTTGTATTAGCAAAACCTTTACCTGCAACATGCATGTTGTCCCATATTTTGAGAATTTTTTTCTGCTGAGATTTTCACGAAAATCTGTATAAAAATCGCGGTACCTAAACTTTTTGGATGGACAGTAGTTCGGATAACCGAGTGCACAGTGTAAGGTTGTTGCGGTTGAGCTCCGTATGAAAGTAGTTGTTTATATAAATTGTTTATAACAATTGGCTTGAGTCTTAAACTAAATATTTATGTGGCTAAAGTGTATCTGCAATCATTCTGACAGATAGCGAATTCTCTTAAGTCTTTTCTTCGGAGAAAAAAATGATATCCGTGAAATGTCAAATTTTGACGTTCTATTTGTTTCAATAATAAATTCTACAGAGTAAAATTAAAAAATCGGGCCTGAAGTCGTTCTGCAGGGACTAATCTTGAGCGTTTAAGAAAAAAACATCAAAATTGGTCAAGAATAAGCTGTAGTGGATTATGAACAGTAAATTCCCGATTCCTTACCTGTGCGCTCGGTTATCCGAGCTGATAGTCCCGTGTAATCAGAGTAATCCAGCGCAAACTGGAGTAATCCAGGATAATCCATTTGTGATCCGCCATAATCCATCGTAATCCAATTTTAATCCACATGTCACCCAACGAAATCCACCTAAAATCCGGAAAATTCAGAGTAATCTACATTAATCTATTTAATTCAGAGATCTCCATCTGTAAGACAAAGTAATCCACTAGTAATCCAGAAATATCCAGAGTAATTCACTTTTATCAAGAGTAATCCTCTTGTAAGCCGCCGGAATCTACGTGTAATCCAGTACAATCCAGAGTAATCTTCTTCTAATCCACAATAATTCAGAGTAATCATCTTGCAAACCATACAATTCGGAGTAATTCACTTGTAAGATGGACTAATCCATTTGTAAGATCGAGTAATCCAAGTAATCCACTTCTAGGATGCAGCAATTAAGTTAATCTACTTGTAATCCAGGGTAATTCACCTATAATCCTCGGCAATCTACTTATTATAATCCACATAATTGGAAGTAATTTAGGTAATCATAGTAAGTAACTTGTAACCCAGAGTAATCCATATAATTCGGAGTAATTTACATAGGTAATTCAAATAGTTTACGACTACTTTTATAAACTGATATTTTGTTGTTGAAAATTAATGTATTTTTTCAAAAATTCTTCTTTTTGTTTGAAAATTATATTATTTTGATAAGAAATTCAGCGTTTCAAAAAAAAAAAAAAAAACTTAAAAATCGGTCAAGAATTGTAGGTTGTAGTGGATTATGAACAGAACATTCCTGATTCCTCCCACTGTGAAGCGGTCCAGCGGATTACTAGAGTTGTATCTTAAGTTGCTTATTCTTTTATTACGCGATACAGTGAACTCTTGCTTAGTCCACCTATCCTATCATGGTCGTGACGTCATGCTAAAATACTCAAAGCGCAAATGCAAGGACGCACACACGCTTACAGCGCGCGCATCGATACAAGGCCGGAGCAGCCAATGAGCGTCGATTGACAAAATCACCCCACGACTCACGGTAGAGGTGGGGACTCCTCCAGCCTTGAAATACCGAAATGTTTACGTTTCGCGGCCCTTTGAATAGGTGAGAGTTCACTGTATCAATTTGTAATATTACTTTCACGTGCTCATTAGATAGATCGTTTCCTTTCTTCACAAGGTTTCCCTGAAAGTGATAACAAATAAATAATAACAAAAGAAAAACAAGGAAAATCACGACTTTTATAATTAAGTTGTAATATTTTGCATCATTCAATACATATATCTTTCAATCTTGATAATTCTCTCGCAGATTCACTCTCGTTTCCTTTCACAACTGACTAGACTCGTGGACTATAAACAGTAAAGTTCAATAAATAAATAAATACGTGATTGGAAAATCGCATTATTCTAGATCTCAAAACGTGGTAAACAGTTCATCTTGTATGCTATTGGATCTGATTAACTGTCGCGTCGATCCAAAGACCTCCGAGAGGCTTTCGCTCTGAGTTGCTAGTTTTTGCATTTCCTCGTGGTATTCATCGCAATAATTCTTCAGCCTGTTGCCAAGGAAAACGGCTCTCTCGCGTTTTCTAATCATGAATTCTGTTGGTACCAGCCATCTGTGCTCGTGACATTCCTCAGCTGTTGGTCTTTTACTGAAAAAAGATTTTCAAAATTAATTTATTGTCATATGTACTATAAAAGGGTCACAATTTCTCAAGTGGTACCACCCCAAAAATCGATGTTGTCTGTAGGTGGGGGGGGGGAGGGGGTTGTAATTTTTAGTCTTTTGATGGGAAGCCTCTTCTTCAAATCTATATAACATATTTCCTTTTGCAGAGAGCAAAATTTTGCTTCATATTTCACCATTTTATTTTTTTTAAATATTCTAGGTAAAAAGCTGAGATTTTTTCGTATAAAATAGCCCAATTCCAGGATGGCGTTTTTTTTTGTTCTCGAGTAATTGGACAAGGAGTAACCGGATGAGTGACAATCACATCCGGATTCTCCAAGTATAATTGTGAATTCTCTTTTGTTAAAGCACCTTTGTCTTTAACGAACACATTCTCATCACGTATCTCGTGAAAAAAAGGTCAAAAGCAAATTTGTAGATCTAATTTAGGCAAACAATTTTTTTATTAAACATTTCATTGTACCTTTTGCCTTTTTCCAAAAATTAAATTTTTTTATTTGTAATGTCATTTTTTACGAATAAAGCAAAAACTACGCGTCCTATAAAAAAATGATTAACAACATATTTGTAGATCTTTTTTCGTATCTTGCATAGTTTTACTGAAAAAATGAAATTTTTATTTTTAATAGCACTTTTCAGGATTAAAACGAAAAATATATGTCTTATCAAAAAAATGGTTTAAAACAAAATTTGTTCGTCTTTTTAAGATGAAAAATTTTGCTTCTTAACATTTTTTTTCATATCTTGTATAGTTTTCCTGAACATTTTAAGAAATACATTTTTAAGAAATTAAATAATTTAAAGGGATTCCAAAATATTGCAAAGGATTAGAAATATTTTAGGGCATTTTAAAAGATTCTAAGAAATTTTCAATTGATTTCAATAATTTGAAGGGTTTTCAATAATTTTAAATATTTGAGGGTATTTTTAAAAATTGCAAGAAATTTTTAGGAGATTTCAAAATTGTGAAGGGATTTCAAAAGATTTGAAATATTTGAGGGTATTTCGAAAGATTCCAAGGAATTTTCAATAGATTTTAATAAATTGAAGGTATTTCAAAGAATTTTAATTATTTTAGTGTATTTTAAAAAATGGAAAGAAATTTCTATGAAATTAAAAAAGTTTTAAGGGTTTTCAAAAGATTTGAAATATTTTAGGGTATTGTAAAAAAATTTCAAGAAATTTTAAATTTATTTCAATAATTTAAAGGGATTTCATAGAATTTTAAATATTTTAGGGTATTTTAAAAATTTTTAAAGAAATTAAAAATATTTCAAGGGATTCTAAAATATTTGAAAGGATTTTAAATATTTTAGAGTATTTTAAAAGATTTTAAGGAAATTTCAATTGTTTTCAATAATATCAAGGGATTTCAAAGAATTTTAAATATTTTAGTGTACTTAAAAAAATTTCAAGAAATTTTAAAAGAAAATTAGAACATTTTAAGGGATTTCAAAAGATTTCAAAGGATTTTAAATATTGTAGGGTATTTTAAAAGATTCCAAGGAATTTTGAATCGATTTCAATAACTTGAAGGGATTTCAAAGAATTTTAAATATTTTAGGACATTTAAAAAGCTTGATATTTTAAAGGTATGTCATTTTGAACGCTTTTCTTGGAATAGTTGTATTTGGAAGATTTACAATTGAAATTTATTCAATTGTATATAGATTTTCAATTACAAATTTTTCAATTATGAACAGTAAAAATGACAGCGATGATTTATTTTTTGGAAATTCTCATAATTTTTTACACATGTAACCTATATTCCAAGGAGGGGAAATTATGAATAGGGAAGTAGGGGAAGCGAGGGAAAATAAGGGGTGGGGAAGTTGGGAATGTGAGGGTAAATGAGGGGAGGCGAATTTGAGAAAGTGGGGGAAACTTGGGGTGGGTTATGAGGGTAAACGAGGGGAGGGGAAATAGGTGAAATGAGGGGAAATTAAGGAGAGTAAGTATGTTAAATAAGAAGAAACAAGTGGAGGGGAGGAAGAGGAAATTAGAGCAAATGAGGGAGTAGTAGGGGAAGCGTGGGAAAATGGGAGGAGGGGAACTAGGGGAAGTGGTGGGTAATGATGGGAGTGGAAGTGAGTGTAAGTGATGGAAATAGAGGAAATGATTAGAAATGAGGGTGAGTAGGGGGGGGGGAGTAAGGTCTGGGGAAGAGAAGTAGGGAAAGGAGAGTGTTGCTGGGGAAACGATGAAAGGGGGAAGTAGATAAGGAAGAAATTGGGATGAGGAGGGGAAGAGGGAAATGAAGGGAGATTAGGGAAGGGTAAGTATGGAAGGGGGAGGTTTGAACGACCTAATTAACATCTTAATAGGCTACGATACCCTTTTTTGTATGCGCGTGGCACCTACTTTGACTAATTTTTTCTGTATATAAAAAAGGAACTTTGCAGAAACTTCAAGGTACTTGAATCAGTGCATGGAAATGAAACAATTTACTATTTTCACGTGCATATTTTCACAGCGCGTGAATCATGATTGCTAGTTAATGTAATAATATTATAAAAAAAAATTCTCAAATACTGACCTTGGTGTACGTTTGAAGACAAGCATCAGGAATCGGGTAGCTTCTTGACTGAGTTCCTTAAACAGATACTCGAATCTGAATCTCACAAAAGAGATATTTTGCCTCGTTTCATTAGAATCTTTTCCCCTGAAAGGAGAAGCTCCCGAAAGCAGGACATACATCAGTACTCCAACCATCCAAATATCAGTTTGTGGAAAAGCTAATTCTTCATTAAGAACCTCCGGAGCTCTATATTCCGGATGTCCTAATTGTGGCACCAAAGCTCCCATTTTTGTCACCTTCTGAGCAGATCCCATATCAACCAGCTTTATCTGTACCGATCTAACAGAAGCCATCACCACATTATCAGGCTGAATGTCAAGATGACAATATCCTCGCCAGTGAAGATACTGAAGAGCATCCAAAATCTGTGTGATGATCAATGCTACACAATTTTCTGTATATTCGTGTCTGCTCGACAAATAAGTCAACACATCTGCACCCTGCAATTTCTCCAGGATAAATACTGCTAATGATGATCCTGGAGCCTTATAAGCTGCTGCTAATAAGGCAATTTTCTCATGTCTTAAGGATCTCAGAGCTTCGAACTCAGAATTAACTTGATCCTCTGTTTCTGATCCTAATTCCAAAATCTTGGCGACTATCACCTTGTCTGTTGCTTTTTCGACTCCTTTCACAACAACTGAGAATTGACCTCTGGACAGTTCAGAGATGAACATGTATTTGCTTGTGAGTTGTCCCTCTGTTGACCAGTTTATAGGATTGTCCTCGATGGAGTAGTCGAAATGGGGTTTGCTGTCTTCTTCAATAATTTCATGACCAGACTCTGTCATCTGCTGGAGGTGCTTCATTGCCCTGGTGACTTGCACCTTGGGTACACCCTTTTCTCTAGTTTTGATCAAATGTGCTGGGATTCCTTTGTCGCTCCAGCCGATGCGGTTTCTCGCTGCCAATCTGAAGTCGTAGCTGGTATTTGGTTTCAAGTCTTTGACCAAGTAGAATTCATGATCGATGTTGCTTCCAAGGTCCACCCAGTCGGTTGAATCACCCTCCTTGCACTGGAGATTGTAACACAACACGGGAGAATTTCCGTCGTATTTTGGCTGCTTCCATCGGATGAGGATCTCTGTATCGGATACATCGGATTCCTGTAAAAAAAGGTTATTATAGTTCTCGGTGCATTGGAAACATCTGATTCAATTATGAAAGTCAGTAAAAATAATAGGTTGAGTCAAAAGTAAGAAAAATTGGAAATTAAAAAGAGCCTAAAATTGGAAGGTTTCATTTTTGAACTTTTATAATATGTGTGAAATATGAAATAAATCGATCAAGAACCTGAAGTTCCGTGGGGCAAAAATGAGTTTGAAAATTTCGTAATTCTCAGAGTTTTGTAAAAATCGCTAATATAATTTTGGTTCATAGTCTAGATAATAGGCCCAATTTTTGAAAATTTTGCAAGATTTTCAGTTTTTCTAGGACAAAATACTTATTTTATAAACCCCAAAACACTAAAATAATTAGTAAAAGCTTGGTAAACTATCCTTAAATTATTTTGAACGTGTACAGGGCTGCTACAAGACTTAGAAGACCTGGAAAAGTCATGGAATTGTGAAACAGTTCTGGAAAATTTTGAAAAGTCATGGTTTTTGTAAAAGAGACTGGAAATTTTTAGTCGAACCTATTTCAAAGTCTTAAACATTATTTTAGTACTTTACGCTGAATTTTTATTTCCGAATTCATACGAATTGATTTTTTACTAATAAAAATAATATGATCGAGGGGTTGATCACTTCTGAAATCTGGTATACAGGCTTTCGTGAATTTTTTGAAATCTTTGCAAAATCTTCTGAAATCTTTTTAAATCTTTGAAATATTTGTTAAATCTTTCAAGTCTTTAGAACTCTTTGAAATATTTATGAAATATTTGAAATCTTTGTGAAATCGTTGAAATTTTTGTGGAATCTTTAAAATCATTGTAAAATTATTGAAATATTTGTGAATGCTTTGAAATCTTATAAAACCTTTGAAATGTTATAAAACCTTTGATATCTTATAAATCCTTTGAAATCTTTGCGAAATGTTAGCAATCTTTGTGAAATCATTGAAATTTTGTGAAGTCGTTGAAATCTTTGCAAAATCTTCTGAAATCTTTTTAAATCTCTGAAATCTTTGTGAAATCGTTCAGATATTTGCAAGATGTTCTGAAAACTTTCAAATCTTTCGGAAATCTTAGAAATCTTTGTAATATCATTGAAAATTTTGTGAAATCTTTAAAGTCATTAAGAAATTATTGAAATAGTTGTGAATGCGTTAAAATGTTATACAATCTTTGAAATATATACGAAATCTTGGAAATCTTTGTGAAATCATTGAAATTTTTGTGAAGTCTTTGAAATATTTGCAAAATCTTCTAAAATCCTCTGAAACCTTTTTAAATCTTTGAAATATTTGTTAAATCTTTGAAGTCCTTAGAAATCTTTGAAACCTTTGTGAAATTGTTCAAATATTTGCAAAATGTTCTGAAAATTTTTAAATTTTTCCAAAATCTTATAAATCTTTGTGAAATCAATGAAATTTTTGTGACATCTTTAAAATCATTGTGAAATTATTGAAATATTTGTGAGTGCTTTGAAATATTTCTGAAATCTTATAAAATCTTTGAAATCTTTGCGAAATCTTGGAAATTTTTTTGAAATCATTGACATTTTTCTGAAATATTTGCAGAATATTCTAAAATCTTCTGAAATCTTTTTAAATCTTTGAAATCTTCAAAAATTGTTGCAAAATCTTATGAAATCTTTTTAATCTTGAGATATCTTTTGAAATATTTGAATTCCTATGAATTCTTTGAAATCTTTGTGAAATCTTTGTAATGTTTGTCAAATTGTTTAAATCGTTGTAAAATTACTGAAATGTCTGTGAAATATTTTGAAATCCTTACAATCTTTGTGAAATGGATGAAAGCTTTGAAATCTTTACAAAACGTTCTGAAATCTTTCGGAAATCTTTAAGATCTTTGTGAAATCATGTAAAATTTTGTGAATTATTTTAAATCTTTATGAAATCTTTCAAATCTTTTCGAAATATTCTAAAATATTCTGGCATGTTTGAATTTTTTTAAAAATCTTTTTAAATCTTTGAAATCTTTTGAATTCTGTATATTTGAGAAATCTTTGGAATATTTGTGAAATCTTTAAAATCTTTGTATAAATCTTTGTGAAACCACTGAAATCCTTGTGATATCTTTGTAAACTCTTTGAAATCTTTGAATCTTTGTGAAATATTTTGGAATCTTTGTGAAATCTTTGAAATCCTTGTGAAATTATTTAATTTTCTGTGAAATCTTTGAAATTCTTGTGAAATTATTGAAATTTTTGTGAAAGCTTTGAAATCCTTGTGAAATTCTTTATTTTTTTGTGAAATATTTGAAATCATTGTGAAATTGTTGAATTTTTTGTGAAGTCTTTGGAATCCTTGTGAAATTGTTGAATTTTTTGTGAAATCTTTGAAATTATTGAATTTTGGTGAAATATTTAAAATCCTTGTGAAATTATTGATTTTTTTTTGTAAAAGCTTTGAAATCTTTTGAATTTTTAAAAGTGTTTGTGAATTCTTTGGAATCTTTGTGAAATCTTCAAAAAATTGAGAAATCTTTGGAAATCTTTGGAAATCTTGGAAATCTTTTGAAGTCTTTAAAATATTTGTGAAATCTTTGGAACCTTTGTGAAATCTTTGTTAAATCCTTGAAATCTTTATGAAATCATTGAAATCGTTGTGAAATTATTTGAAATCTTTGAAATTTATGTAAACTCTTTGAAATCTTTAAACAAATTTTAATCTTCGCGAAATCTTTGAAATCGTTGCGAAATATTTTAAGTTTTTGAAATCATTTGTATTCTTTAAAGTAACTGTGAAATCTTTGGAATATTTGTGAAATCTTTGAAATTTTTGTGAAATCTTCAAAAAAATTGAGAAATTTTTGGAAATCTTTTGAATTCTGTAAAGTATTTGTGAAATCTTTGAAATCTCTGTGAAATTATTGAAATCTTTGTGAAATAATTTGAAATCCTTGAAATTTACTTAAAACCTTTGAAATCTTTGAAATTTTTTAAATCTTTGAAAACTTCAGAAATCTTTTAACTCTTTGAAATTTTTGTGAAATTTATGTAAACTCTTTGAAATTTTTAAATAAATGTTAATCTTTGCGAAATATTTGCGAACTCTTGTTAAGTCTTTGAAATCTTTTGGAATCTTTGAAGTATTTGTGAAATCTTTGGAATATTTGTAAAATCTTTGAAATTTTGATGAAATCTTCAACAAAATTGAGAAATTTTTGGAAATCTTTTGACTTCCTTAAAGTATTTGTGAAATCTTTGTGAAATATTTGAAACCTCTGTGAAATCATTGAAATCTTAGTGAAATAATTTGAAATTCTTGAAATATATTTAAAATCTTTGAAATTTTGTAAATGTTTGCGAAATCTTTGAAATCTTCAGAAATCTTTTTAACTCTTTGCAATCTTTGTGAAATTTTTGTCATCCCTGTGAAATCATCGAAATTTTTGTGAAGTCTTTGAAATCTTTCTCAAATCTTTAAAATATTGGCGAAATCTTTGAAATCTTGCAAAATCTCCAGACCATTTGAAATCTTTGAAATTTTTTGAAATGTTCCTAAAATTTTCTGAAATCTTTTGAAATTATTGCGAAATATTTCTGAAATTTTCTGAAATTTTCTGAAATATTTTGAAATTATTGCGAAATATTTCTAAAATTTTCTGAAAACTTTTAAATTCTTTGACATCTTTGTGAAATAATTGAAATTTTAGTGTAATCGTTGAAACCTTTTGAAATTTTTGTAAACTCTTTTGAAGTCTTCTGAAATCATTGCGAAATCTTTCTAAAATCTTTTTAAAATCTTCTGAAATTTTTGAAATCTTTTGAAATCATTTGAAATCTTTGCCAAATATTTCTGAAATCTTCTGAAACCTTTTGAAATCTTTTGCAGTCTTTGAAATCTTTGTGAAATTTTTCTGAAGTCTTAAAAAAGCTTTGAAATATTTTGAAATCTTCGATATAATTATAATATTTCCATACTTTAAAGAAATTTTATATTCATATAATTGAAAGTTGTTTAGAATTCAATAATTGTCGAAAAGCTCTTTACATTTGACTAATTAATAATTATTGTATAAGAAATTGTTGGTAAAACAGTCTACGATCAGCATAATGTTTTGAAATTGAAGTCAATTTACTAGATTTTTTAGTTAAGTAGACCTAGAAAACCTGGAAAAGTCATAACATTTTTAAACCAGACTTCTGTAGCAAACTTGCTGTAAAAACTTTATTGCATTTAAAATCTACTTAAGTAGAAAATGAGACGATTTAAGCTATTCAAACGGAAAGACCCTTGATTAATTGCTGAAGTTTTCTCATTTTTAGAGGAAAAGTTTGGGCACGAGAAAAATCCTACAGGCTCAAAAATTTTCAATCTAGTTTCCAAAGCTTTTGAAAATTATTACAAGATTTTTAAAAATTGGACATATTATCAAGATTTAAAAAAATAATATCGATTTTTGTGAAACCCTGAGACTAACGATTTTCTTCAACTTATTTTAGCCTCGTGGAACCTCACGATGTTGATCGATCTACGATTGATCTATGAAATTTTAGATAGGATACAAGTGACCCAAAATGAAACTCATCAATTCTGGGCTATTTTCATTTCCATCTTTTTTTCAACCCACCCTGATAAATAATTTTGAAAAATTACCTGAGGTGAATCAGGTGCAGATGGAACAGTAGCAACCAGAACTCTGGTTCTAGCCACAGTTTGTCCAACTTTGTTCCTCGCGACTACTTTATAAATTCCTATATCGTATTCCTTAGCAGGCTCAAAGCTGAGAATAGATCTGCCCTCATTGTCTTCAGTGATTTTAACCCGATTGCTTTCCTGGACGACCATGTCGTTCTTGTACCACTGGATGTTAGGTTTAGGGTTTCCAACTGCAAAACATGCAAGACTAGCGGCTTGTCCTTCTTGAATTGGTTGAATTTGAGGTTTCTCTCGGAAAAAGGGCATGTGTCCTCCCTTTCTGGATTCCATTAAAGCTTCAGCTTCAGCGTAGCTGTGGAGACGAGTTCCAATTTCATGACGTAGACGTCTCAAAGTTCCTGTATCTACATTTCCATAGGTGTTGATTCTTGCCTTTCTTTCATCATCGATTTCCTCGTCCATGACGTCAGTGAATCTTCTACGTTCTCTGATGACTGGGGTCTGTGAAATAATTATTTTTGTTTATAATCCAAGTCGATAATGTGTGTCTGAGAGCATAATCAATTATAAACAATTTTCTGGATGTAAAATGACAAACTTCGGACCTAAAAGACGTCGATGATGTTGAGAAGATCTTTTATTGTACGAATAATAGTCGACGTTTCGAGAGACGAAATGCTCTCATCAGGAAACATTAATCCGTATTGGTCACTTAGAAGTCAATTTGTTTTAAAATATTATTAAAAGTTAATTTGTAGTGGAAAGTTTGTAATTGAAGTTATTAATGAAGGACATTACAAACTTTCAACATGTATAGATTAGAATTTTTAACTACTAAGAGAATTAACTTGAGAAGAGAATCACAGATTATGATCTTAAAGACTACAAATTAAATTTAAATAATATTGTTCAACAAATGGACTTCTAATTGACCAATATGGATAAAAGTTTAGTGCTGTGTGCTTTAAACAATTAATCTTTTAACAAATACCAATGGAACAAAAACGGTGCAATCAGCCAAAATGGTTATTCGAATAAATTCAGCTAAAACAAATAAACGATAAAAATAAATAATCGCTTAGATCGATCGGGATCGTGAAATATGTAAAAACTTTTGCACTTCAGGTGATTAGTTTTTTAACCGATTATTTGTTTTGATTGTTCATTTGTTTTAGCTGAATTTATTCGAATAACCATTAGCTGATTTGAAAGTTTTTGATGAATTTGAAATTTTAAATTATCATTTATAATAATCTTCAAATTCATTAATTCACTTTGTCTACCTTCAAGCTCCTATGTTTCTATTGCCTAATTTTCAAAGCTTCAAGTTTGCATTAATTAATTTTGAAAGTTTCCAATTAGAAATCATATAATCTTTTAAGTTTTTAGAATAATTCAACTTTTAGGGTTCAGAATATTTACAATTCTTCAATTTTGCCCGATGAAAATGACAATGAATTTTCTTTTTGTACAGAAATCTTATTTTTAATAAGAAAATCTATGCAATCACTTTGAATATGATTTGATACTTGATATGATATCTATTAATTATTTTTTATCATCTATAAAATTAATAGAATTTAAAAAATCTGAAATAGTGTACTTTTTAAGGCTTTTAAACTGAAATTGTTTAGTTCCAAAATTTTAAATTCACATATATTTGTTTTGAAGTTTCTTCATTTTTAAATGCTCAATCAGGAACGTTACAGTTCTGTAGGTTTTGTGCGGATACTATCGTCCTCAAGGATTTGATGACTCCTTTAATATCAATTCTAAAAGATTTGTCCTTAAAATTAAAGAAATTAAAAACCTGTCAAATTTTGGAAATTCTATAAACAATTTTTTAATATTATGAAATTTCTTTTGGCACCTCTTGAAATATTATAAAATCACTTTAAATCTTTACAATCCGTTAAAATTCAATAAAATTCCTTGAAAACCCCATGAAATTCCATAAACTCTGATGATATTTTCTGAAATTCTGGAAAATTTATTGAAAAACTTTGCGAGCTTTTAATATCCCTTTAAATCACTGAAAACTTCAAAAATCTTATAAAATCCTTCAAAAATCCCTTGGAATCTTTTTAAATGTCCTAAAACCTTATAGGTCCTATAAAATGCTTCAAAATCTTCCAAAATTCTAGAAAATTATTTGAAGCTGCATGAAATATTTTTGAATTCCTTAAAATCATTTAAATCTTTGGAAATTGCTTTCAATTTTTTTAATCTTTCGAAAATTCTTTGGAATGCTTAGGGGCATCCTAAAATATTTAAAATACTTTGAAATCTTTTGCAATACCTTGAGATTTGTTCAAACTTTTGGAAATTCTTTTGTATTTCTTCAAATCCCTTCAAATATTTGAAATTCCTCACTTCTTGTGAATAAATTCTTTAAAACCCATTAAAATATTATAAAATCCTTTAGAATCTCTTAAATATCCTTAAACACTATAGGTCCTATAAAATCCTTCAAATTCTTCCGAAATTCTTTAAAACCGCATGAAATTTGTTTAAATTCCTTAACATCATTAGAATAATTGGAAGTTTCTTAAAAATTTTTAAATCTCGTGAAAATTCCTTGGAATTATTTTTCAATACCCTAAAATAATTTAAATCCTATGAAATATTTGAAAATCTTTTCAATTTGTTTGAAATCCATTAAAATATTTAAAGTCATATTAAATCCTTTGAGATGCTGGGAAATTGAAAAAATAACTTATTGAAAGCCTTTAAAATCTCTTAAAATTACTGCAATCCTCAAAAATCTTATTAAATCCTTTACAAATAATTTGAAATATATGTGAATCTTGGAAATCCTCTGAAATCCCTTGAAATATTTGTCAATATCCTAAAATCTCATCAATCTTATGAAATCTTTCGAAGTTTAAGGAAATTCTTTAAAACCGCATATTACCCGAAATATTAGAAATTATCTTTAAATTTTTGAAATCCTTTAATTCTTGGAGAATTATTTGCAAGTTATAGAAATATTATACAATGTTTAGAAATTTTTTTATATCTGTTAAAATCCGTTAAGAGTCAGTTGAAAATCCAGAAAAATCCTTTGAAATATTTGACATTCTCTGAAGTACCCTAGAATCATTGAAAATACCCTTAATCCTTTTAAATCCTTTAAAATCCATTTTCTCAAATCAGAAACTGTTTAAAGGAAAAAACCTAAGCTTTTTTAAGGCAAGAAAAAAGAACCCAAAGTTCGAAATAAATCTATTAAAATTATTTTCTAAATTGATGAATTAAAAATAATTGAATGAAAAATTCCGACAAATAAAATTGCCGACACTGTAAAATTCCCGAAATTATAAAATTTCCAAAATATAAAAATCCCGAAATGGAAAATTCCCGAATAATAAAATTCCCTTATATTTTAAAATATTACCGAATTGGAAAATTCCCGAATAATAAGATTCCTGACAGAAAATTGCGGAATTATGAAATATCCGTATTGTGAATTTGAAAAAAAATTAAAAAGAAACTTTGAGATAAATCACTGCTAAATTGAATCCTGCAAAGTTTGTTCGTGTTCTTACATTTATTTTTTTATAAAATTTTCAGAGAATTATTGTTATTTTAAATTAAAACAATAACTTCAAGAAACTTTAAATATTTAAAAAAATTCTTCGATAAAAATATGTTATTGTATTTTTAATAAATAGGGGAGAGTGGTCCTAAGTCGGCACTGTAGGTAAGCCGGCACCCTCGCGTTTCTCAGAGATGGCGCTCATGTCGGCTTAAATTTACGCTGACAATTGTCACTTTATTTTTCGATTGACAGCGTGAGCGGGGTATAAATTTTTCGTGCGAACGGAATTCCATTTTCTTCCATCCTTGTGTATCAGCTACAGGTGTGTAAATATTTTGAAAATTGCAATCAATTAAGTGCGTTGGTTTATTGGTTCTGTGTGCTTTCGCCTGATAAAGTCGATTTTTCATTCGGACTTGTTTCGTATGCGTAATAGCATGAAATGTGTAAACAGTCGTAGTGGTCCTGAGTCGGCACCTTTTTTTGGTTGCTTTTGTTATTATTTGTGTGTAATTTTATGCTGTTGTGTTTCAATTTCATGACACTCGTCTCTTGTTGGTTATTTTTAGTTTGGTTGTGTTACACGTTTTTTCTATTGTAAATGGTTTAAATTTGTCCATTGCCTCCTAAAACTTACATAACCTGCCCTTTTTCTTGAATTTGAGCGGAAAAAAGTATGTGCCGACTCAGGACTATGGGGGTGCCGGCTTAGGACCACCATTTTGAGAAATAGAAAAAATCGACTTCTTCAATTTGCGCTGCATTGCGACCGCAAAAATCACTCCTCATTGCTCCGAACGAGATAGAATTGTAGATAAAGGATCGTGGTACCTGACCAAAGACATTAAAGCGCCATTAAACCCTGTTTACCCTCTGTTTTTGACAAAAACTCTTACTGTGTCGACTTAGGACCACTCTCCCCTAAATACTATTTATTGAAAAACAATTTTTTTAATTATTCAAATTCGGGAATTTTCTAGCTCGGATATTTTATAATTCGGCAATTTTATGTTGGGAATTTTATTTTTCGGGAATTTTCAAATTCAGTAATATTATGAACTGTTCGGGAGTTTTCCAATTCGGAAATTTTACAGTGTCGGGAATTTTATTTTTCGGTATTTTTCAGTCGTCCCATGCTTTGAATGTTTTGATTTTGTAGTTTCGTATTCAATATTTAAATTGAAAATGTTTTCAGCCATGAATGTTTTAATTTCATAATTCTGGAAGAATTGGAAATATGTTTGGCAACCGGGAAATGACGAGAAAATTGTTTTTGTTTTTATAAAAGATTTTCTCATTCAACGAGGTCTTTTTGGCCAGAAGTATGTCATATTTTACATCTAGAAATTTTCTTATAATTCATTTTTGTTCAGTATTTTGTTCTTAGCTTCTTGAGATTGTTCATCAAAGTTTCAAATCTACTTGAGCTAATATGCATATAATCCTTCTGATGAAAAATACTTACTCTCCAGTCGTAGGCATCATCAACAGGTCTTGGATAACCAGATCCGCGGTTGTAGGCGACTTTCATGTATTCGCGCAATCTTACAGGAAATCCGGTATCACGGAGTTGGAGCAGATAGGTGTCTGGACCATTTTGGTAGCTAGAAATTTGAGAATACTTATGTTTATGAGTGATTCAAAACCAATTTATTTAGATTATTACATTTTCACAAATAGGAAAAAGAACCAATCCAAAATTTTTTATAAATTTCTAAAATTGCTAATATTTAGTGCATTCTTCTTACACAAATTTTAAAAATAAAGGATTTCTTTCAAGAAATTAAGGTAAAAATTATTTAGACTCAATTAAAAGAAATCATAAAATATTCATAAACAAACCCTGCAGATTGGAAACGAATCATTTGTTTAGGATCTCTATTTAAAAATTTTTAAATTAAGATCAATCAGAAATCTATTTTATCATGAATAATTTTATGCAAAATGAGCATGAAAAAGATTCAGAATTGAAAAACAGAGTTCTAAACTACCTCACTTTTCGGCTCATTAGAGACAAAAATAACCAAATGAAAAAAGAAGGAGAAAAGGAGAAAAAGTCAACGAAAACCAACCTCTCACTTTTTCCTTTATCCGTCTTTTTATACTACCAGGGAACCAACATTGATAATTGAAAAAATCAAAACATAATACCTGCAAATAAAAATAATATCTATACGTGTACACTCACATACACATATACAGCCGAAAAGTGAGGTAGTTTAGAAGTCTGTATTTTAATATTCTGAATCTTTTTCATGCTCATTTTGCATAAAATTATTCATGATAAAATAGATTTCTGATCGATCTTAATTTGAAAAAAAAACTTATGTTTAATTTCATTCTAAACCTATAGGTTTCAGAAAACACTCTTTCCCCTATTCTCCTCTTTTCCCGTTTTTAAATGAATTCCTATTTTTACCCCAATTATCAAGAAACTTCCCCAAAATTCATCTTTTTTGCTTGAAAATTAAATATGTGGTTAAAATTTTTTTTCTTCCTATACTGAAAAATCGTTCTTGATTTAAAATTCTACTTTTTTGTTTGAAGTGCGTCTTCTTGTTCTAAAAATTTATTGCTTGGTAGAAATGCCATTCTTTTTGGTTAAGGATTAAACTATTCTGGTTAAAAATGCAACTGTCTTGTTGAAGATTCATCTTTTTGGATAGAAAATTCGTTCTTTTGAATTCAAAACTCATCTTTAGGTTGAAAAATAATATTCTTTGGCTAAAAGTTATGCCTTTTCAATTGGAAAATTTACGATGTGTCGGCAACAATGCAAGCACAGTGACAGCACGTTCTGAGGGTAATAAGTAATCCCGCATAGTGCCCACACACGATCTGCATGATATGCAGCACAGCATGCGTCTATCATGCTCGTCAGGTACACTGTTAAAAATGTTTGCAATTTTAATATACATTTAATATACATTTGTATATTAAATCTAAAACCTAGGTATACGGAATCGCCATTAAGAGACTATGTTATTAAATTTCATATACCGCATATTGATCATTTATCAGAAAAGTCCGATATTTGCACTTTACAAAAATTAAAAACAATTCTGGCAGCAATTTTCAATTATAAATGATCAAAAAGAATATTTTCTCCTAGATGAATGTAAACTACACTGGTTTTTCAGAGACAAGTTCAATTAAACAAATAATTAAGAAACCTAACCTCCAAGCACCTGTACTCACGTTAAAATTCTAACATTCGCAGCGAATTTTAGAAATAATTCCACCCGTACGTTGCACTTTAATTGTAAGTAAGAATTTAGTCGACGAATGTAAGGTTATTGCTTTATTTTTTACAATTTGACAAGATCTGAAGGTATCAAAGGACTTGTTGTTTTCACGCATTCTGTTTTACCGACTTTAATATACATGTATATTAATTTTACAACATGATGGTATATTAAAATTAATGTACGGTATGTGCAAATGACTTTACTCACATGTATATTAAATTTCGATCAGATTTTTTTAACAGTGTACTTAAGGCAAAATGTCGGCATATAGCGTGCGGTGAAGAGTGTGGCACAAAAAGCGCATTATTACTAAAAGCATAATAAAGCAGTTGTGTAAAAATCAAACTCTGATTAAATTCGCTTCATGCTCTAAATTTTTGTTATTTTCCAAGTTTATTTTACAGACAAAAAGTCGAAGAAAAAGTGAATAATTATTTTTGTTCAAATTAAATAAACATTTTTTCTTGGGTTTCGGTTCGGAAAATGGTTCACTATTTTTTACTATATTTACTATATTCAGATTTAAAATGATCGAAAACAAGTTTTTCAAGCGCACATTTTTAATCGTTCTACTTCTGAGATTTAAGTTCTTAAATCTCAGTAGTAGAACGATAAAAAATATGTTTTTTAACAAAAGTGATGAATAAACGTTCTGTGTTGAATAATTTAAATTGTTCGAAATAAAAAAATATTTTCAGATAAATATATATTTCTCGCTAATGCATTATTTAAGAGGTAGGAGGAATAATTTTGTGTATGTCGCTTTTGGAATAAACACCTGTTGCATCATCAGTTGTGAAAGAACAACTTTCAACACAGGAGTCTCTTCTTAAAAACGTCATACAATGTTTCCTGTTACTTATGTTATTTTTAACATCCTGTTTTCAATAACTATAACTCAAACACGTGCATGCTAGCACGACGCTGGCACGCACGTGCCGACACGCGTGCGACGCATATGCGACGCATATGAGGACACATATGTCTGCACTCTTGCCTTCACATCGCACAGTGGGGCAAAAAAAGTTTCTGTGGACAAATTGATATTCAGAAGCCACTTTTTAACCGATTTAAACGTTTTTTTTTCAAATTAAAGCTAATAAAATTTTGCATAAATCTGTCATGGCAAATTTTGGAAACAGTTTTTTTTTTTTTTATTTTATAACAAAAATGGAAAAAAACAAAAAAAAATTTTCAAAAAAGTATCGGTTTTCGAGAAATACTTGGATTCAATTCGAAATACCTAGAATCAATAAAGCAACTATCCATAAAAGTTGTCTGATAACTTAGCAATTGTTAAAAAATTTATTGAATTTGTTATAAACAAATAGGTGGGTGAAAATGGATTCATGGGGATTGGCAGCGATTCGTCAATTGATTCGCACTATTTTTGAACAATTTAGAGAAATAAACCGTTTTTTAATTAATTTTATTGAAAACAATAAATATATTTTTATTTTATAAACAAATTTTATAAACAATTATCCACAGCAGGTATTTATGATGAAATAAATCAAATTTTTTCTCCTAAATCTGCCAAAAATTATACAAAAATTTCACTTACTGATCATATTTAGTCATCCAATAGCAATTGATAATTGTTTAAACAAAGTTAATTAACAAATGCACTGTTAGGCTATTTTTATTTAAAGACTTAGTTTAAAGACTTGGTTTTTTCTTCGTATTAAAGTGTAAGTAGCTAGTTTCTAGATATTCTTGTAGCTTACATGACATTCAACAATTTCTATTGTTAATAACAATTGTTTAAACAAATTTTTTTCATACTAGGCATTTTGCAACCAAAAAAAAAATGCGTTTCAAGGTATTAGTTCTGTCTGAATAATTGTTAATATATTCCATAAGAAAAACGAATTTTTTGCCTAAAAATGTATGGGAGGACAAAAATTTGTCTATAAAATAATTAATAACAATGAAAACAGTTGATCGTTATCGAAGTTTCTGAAAAAAATGTTTAAATTACTCATTTAAAGTTGGTCACGTTGAAAGAACCAAGTTTTTACCTTCAGAAATAGCCGAAAAATGAATTTGTTTATTAAGTTTGTTTAAACAATTATCAATTATTTTTTACCAATGACTAAAGAGCCATTAATGAATAACAGGCTGCTAATACCTTCAAACGCATTTTTTTTTGGTTGCAAAATGCCTAGTATGAAAAAAATTTGTTTAAACAATTGTTATTAACAATAGAAATTGTTGAATGTCATGTAAGCTACAAGAATATCTAGAAACTAGCTATTTACACTTTAATACGAAGAAAAAACCAAGTCTTTACCTATAAAAATAGCCTAACAGTGCATTTGTTAATTAACTTTGTTTAAACAATCATCAATTGCTATTGGATGACTAAATATGATCAGTAAGTGAAATTTTTGTATAATTTTTGGCAGATTTAGGAGAAAAAATTTGATTTATTTCATCATAAATACCTGCTGTGGATAATTGTTTATAAAATTTGTTTATAAAATGAAAAATTATTTATTATTTTTAATAAAATTAATTAAAAAACGGTTTATTTCTCTAAATTGTTCAAAAATAGTGCGAATCAATTGGCGAATCGCTGCCAATCCCCATGAATCCATTTTCACCCACCTATTTGTTTATAACAAATTCAATAAATTTTTTAACAGTTGCTAAGTTATCAGACAACTTTTATGGATAGTTGCTTTATTGATTCTAGGTATTTCGACTTGAATCCAAGTATTTCTCGAAAACCGATACTTTTTTGAAATTTTGTTTTTGTTTTTTTCCATTTTTGTTATAAAATAAAAGAAAAAAAAAACTGTTTCCAAAATTTGCCATGACAGATTTATGCAAAATTTTATTAGGTTTAATTTAAAAAAAAACGTTTAAATCGGTTAAAAAGTGGCTTCTGAATATCAATTTGTCCACAGAAACTTTTTTTGCCCCACTGTGCATCGTGCCGATCGGTCGACACGCGTGCAAACACCATGCGGGCAAGGTGTGAGCAAATTGTTATCTGGGTTTTTATTAGTTTGTTGAAAATTCAACTGTTTTGTTAAAAAGTAATCTTGTTTGGTTGAAAATGCAACTACTTGGTTGGAAGTTGACCTACATTGTAAAAATTCATTTTTTTTTTATTGAAGATTGATTTCTCTCGTGGAAAATTTAACTATTTTCTTGAAAATTCATATTTTTGGGTTTAGAGTTCAACTCTTGTGTAGGAAATTCACCTTTTTGGCTTAAAGATTCGACAATTTGGTTCACATTTTTTTTCTTTCTTGACTGAAAAATCTATATTAGTTGCAAATTTGTCTTCTTGGTTTGTGAATTCATCTCTTTTGGTTCAAAATGCAACTGTTTTGTTGAAAATTAATCCATTTTGGTTAAGGATTCAACTAGTTAATCAGAAATTCGAACCTTTTGGTTGAATTCGACGGTCTTTAATTCAAAATTAAAATCTTTTTTAGTCGAAAATTCAACTAGCTGTTTGAAAGTTGAACTACTTTATTAAGAATTCATTTTTTTTTGTTGATGATTCATCTGTTCGGCTGAAAATTCGTATTTTTTGTTGAAAATTAAATTTCCGGACTGAAAGTTTAACTATTTCGCTTTTGGTTAAAAATTGAACTTTTTTATTTGAAAATTAAACTATTTGGTTAAAAATTATATTGTTTTTTTAGTATTCAACTATTTTGTTAGAAATTCAACTATTTGGTTTAAAATTTAACTATTTAGTTGAAAATTCAACAATTATGTTGAAAATTAACTTCTTTGTTGTAAATTCAACTATTTGCAAATTTACTTTTTTTTTTTGAAAATTCAACAATTTGGTTGGAAATTATTTTGTTGTTGTTGAAAATTCATATTTTTGGGTTAAAAATTCAACTATTTTTTAGAAAATTTGTCTGTTTCGCTTAAAATTTCAACACTTTAAAGAAAATTGAACTATTTGATTGCAAATTCAACTTTTTGTTTAAAAATTGACTTTTTTATTGGAAAATTAATGTTTTGGTGCTAAAAATGCAACTGTTATGCAGAAAATTAGTCTTTTTGGCTTGAAATTTTAACAATTTCGTTGAATTTTCATATTTTTTGACTGAAAAATCGTTCTTAGAACAAACTTCAACTCTTGTGTTAAAAATTCGTCTCTTTTGCTTGAAAGTTCAACTATTTGGTTTCAACTGTTTTTGATTTAAAATTGAGATCTTTTTTGGTTGAAATATCAACTGTTAGATTTTTCGTTGAAAATACTTCTTTATGGATTGAAATGTCAACATTTTTAAAATAAGATTTATCTCTTTGGGTCTTTTTTATTTATAATTAATTTTTTAACGAAAATTTTAATTATTCCATTTTTTGTGAAAAATTGATGTCTTTTGTTGAAAATTCGCTTTTTTGGTAGAAAATTAATTTTCTTGACCAAAAATTATCTTTTTGAGTTGAAAATTCAACTATTTTGGTGAAAAAATGGCAGTATTTGGTTAACATTTAACTTGTTTGTTGAAACTTTAACTGTTTTGTAGAAAACTTGTCTTTTTGGGTTGAAAATTGAACTTTTTTGGTTAAAAAGTCAATTGTTTTGTTGAAAGTACATTTGTTTTGGTTGAGTGTTGAACTATTTTATTTAAATTCAACTAATTGATTAAAAATCCTTTTTTTTGTTGAAAATTTAACTGTTTTATAAAAAAGTCATATTTTTTTCTTGAAAATTCAACAATTTTCTAGAAACTTACATTATTTTGTTGAAAATTAACTTTTTTATTGAAAATTTTTATTTTGGGATTACAAATTCAACTGTTTTGTAGAAAAATCGTCCTTTTGACTTGAAATTTCAATAATTTGGTTAAAATTCCACTTTTTTGTTGAAATATTGTCTTTTGCTTAAAAATTAAACTATTTGATTGCCAATGCAGCTGTCTGGTAGAAAATTAATTTTTGTTGTTGTTGAAAATTCAATTATTTGGTTCAAAATTCATCTTTTTGGTTGAAAATTAACTTTTTTGTTGAAAATTCGTCTTTTCGTTGCCAAAGTCAATCATTTGGTTGCAAATCTATCTTTGTTCCAAGAAAGATGAATTTTTGATGAAGCAAGATTGAGAATTAACTTCTTTGTTGAAAATTCATACTTGACGGTCTAAAGTCAAACGTTTTCTTGAAATATTTGATTTTAAGCTTGAAAACTCAACTATTTTGTTGAAAAGTCGCTTTTTTAGGTTGAAGATTTAACTATTTTGCTGAAAATGCAATATATTTCGACTTGAAATCTCAGAAATATAGTACATAAATTAATTGTATTAAAAAGAATTTATTCCCTTCTTATTTCCCTATTTTCGTGAAAAATCACCCTATTTCCCCATTTTTAGGAGAATTTTTGGGCTGTGAATTCTGGAATTAACTTACTGGCTCTCGCTTTTGATAACACCAATCTCCGTATCGATAGGTTCCCTTGAAGGCACTCTGTCTTCCCAAGCTTTAGGTGGAGGTCTCTTTGTAGGACTATAAGTTCTTTCTGGACTTGGCTCTGGAGTGTATCTTTGTCCAGGTGGATAGACCATCTTTGAAGGATGTTCAAAGGCACTGCTGAGTTTCCTTCTACGATACCATGTTCTGCAAGATGCGTTGTTATACCAATCCCTAAAAAAAGGCCCTTCTCTTTAGAAAAAAATGATCTAAATTCCACCAATTATCAATACTCAAACCAAAAGAAAACTTACTTATAAAGTCTGTAGTAGTTCTTCAAGTTCTCTGAGGGAATTTTGTAAGGATCACTGAAGGTCTTATCAGCATAGGTCAACCAGGGATGTTTAAGAGCCGCGTGGACATCAAGTCTCCTCTCCCACTGATACATCAACAGACTACGAACGAAATCCTTTCCGTCATCAGAAATATTAGTCCAGCGATCGTCAAAGTCCCACTTTCCTTCCTTGATCTTTGTTAGGGTTTCTCTGTCGTTTATACCTCGGAAGGGAGATATACCGGAAAGAAGAATGTAAGTGATGATACCGACTGGCCACATATCGGTTCGGTATGTAACACCCTCGCCATTAACAACTTCTGGGGCAACATACTCTGGCATTCCATACATCAGAGTCATGAGCTGATGACCAATTCTTCTAGTCAGTCCAAAGTCACCTATCTTCAAATCATCACCTCCTGGATGCGATATCAGAAGGTCTCCAAGCTGAAAGATAGTGTTGATCAAAACTCAAGATTTGTATTTTAATGTCCTTATCATTGTTGAAAACCACTTACAGTCAAACCAAGATGTGCGTAGCCATTGTTGTGCATGTACTCCAAGCCCCAAAGTACTTGTCTGATGTATCCAGCGATATCGCTTTCAGTATAGTATGATTGCTTCGTTAGGTTGTCAGCCAATTCACCACCACCAGCCCTAAATTAATATCGTTAAGGAAAATACTCTTATGAGATTGAAGAAAAAGGCAACATAATTTCATAAGGAAAATGTGAAATGTTTTTAAGAAAGGATACAATTCTGTGACGAGTGTGAACGATCGATCATTTTCATAAGCATCATGTAGTCGCAGAAGTTTTCGATGACTCAGGTTGTTCATCGCATCCATCTCGTTGTACATATATGGTCTAAGTTCTCCACGACCATGCATGATCTTAGCAGCAAAGTTCTTGCCAGTGGGTCTTTCAACAGCATGGTAGGTTACACCCTGAGTTCCTCTTCCAAGCTCATCACCAATGTCATAAGTATCAGCGAATGGTTTGTCACGAGGCTTTATATCTGGTTTTCTTGTATAGGTTCTGTAGCCGTATTCGTGTTCATTTTCTTCAATATGAACCATTGCTGAACTTGAAATGCAACCAGCTACGTTCCTCGCACTCAAGGAGTAAAGACCCTCGTCCTTGTGGATTGCATCTTCAATTACTAGGATGGATGTATTTGGTTCAACGAACTGAATCTGAATAAAGAAGAAAAGAGTTAAACTAGTATCATTAGGGGCTGTTCAAAAACTGAGTCACATTGCCAGGGGGGGGGGGGGTTAACAGGTGGTTCAGAATATGAGCAAATTAAGAATGAAATTAGAAAAATATAAAAAGGTCTGAGTTTGCTAAAAACTTGGCTCGAATTAATAAATGAATAGGGTTTTCAGAAACTGATGAATTCTCATCGACTCTACCTAGATCCGGCGAACTCAACCTTTTTAATCAAATTCTTATACACATTCTACAAATTTTAGACAAGATTTTTTGACGAAATGGGGGAGAGGTTAACGCAGAATGTGACATCACACATAGAAAATATAAATGTGAATAACAATTTTTCAAAATGTTTGAGAGAATGAAAATTAGTGATTTTAATTTACAAGTAAAGCATCGAAATAGAGACTTATTCATGCTCTTTCATCTAGTTCGCCCTTTACCCCCTTTTTAAAAGGATTCCTCTTTTTTCTCCTGTTTTCAAGAATCTTCCCTTTTCTTTCGTTTTTTCGCCTGAGTGCGAACTGGATTAATACAATCCAATAATAAAATCCTACTATTTTTCGATGAAAGTTAATTCTTTTTAATTGAAAACTCTACTATTATGTTTTGGTGCAGAATTGATCTCTTTTGGTTGAAAATTCTACTATTTGGTTAAAGATCTAACTATTTTGTTGAAAATTCGTTTTTTTAGCTGAAAATCAATTCTCTTCAACTGAAAACTTAGCTGATCCATTTTTAGCTGAAAATTGATCGTTTTTAGTTATAAAATTCTACTGTTACAATTTTCATTGAGTATTCAACTTTTATAGTTGAAAATTCAACTTTTTGGTTGAAAGTTGAACTACTATGTCAAAAATTAATTTTATTGGTTTGAAGATTTAGGTATTTTGTTAAAAATTTATTTTTTATTTGGTTGAAAAAATATTTTTTCATCAACTGAAAATTTAAATTCCATTTCTGTTTACCAGATGATCGTTTTTAGTTGTAAAATTCTACTGTTCAATTTTCCGTTGACAAATCACCTTTTTTGTTTGAAAATTCCACTAGTTGGTAGAAAGTTAAAATACTTTGTTAAAAATTAATTCGATTGGTTTGAAGATTTAAGTATTTTGTTGAAAATTTATTTTTTATTTGGTTGAAAATTTATTTTGTTTAAACTGAAAATTTAACTGTTCCATTTCTGTTTACCAGTTGATCGTTTTCAGTTGTAAAATTCTGCTATTCAATTTTCCGTTGACAATTCATTTTTTTTTTTTTTGAAAATTCGATTACTTGGTTGAAAGTTGAACTACTATGTTCAAAATTAATTTTATTGGTTTGGAGATTTAGGTATTTTGTTGAAAATTTATTTTTCATTTGGCTGAAAATTAATCTTTTTTTTAAACTGAAAATTTAACTATTCCATTTCTGTTTACCAGTTGATCTTTTTTAGTTGTAAAGATCTACTGTTCAATTTTCCGTTGAGAATTCATTTTTTTGTTTGAAAATTCAACTACTTGGTTGAAAGTTGAACAACTTGGTTAAAAATTAATTTTATTGGTTTCAAGATTTAACTACTTTCTTGAAAATTTTTTTTTTGTTGGTTGAAAATTAATTTTGTTTAGCTGAAACTCTCGTCTTTTTCAGTAGAAAATTGATCTTCTTGATTGAAAATGTAACTACTTGGTTGAATGTTTACCTTCTTTGTTAAAAACTCACTTTATTAGTTGAAAAAACATTTCTTTGGTTGAAAATTATTATTTTTTAACTGAAAATTTAACTATATCATTATTGGTTAAAAATTGATCGTTTCTAATTGAAAATTCAACAATTTTGTTGAAAATTCATATATTTT
>CAKNYM010050448.1:270261-304349 GCA_932195095.1 Andricus curvator
TTTTTTTTTTTTTGAAAATTCAATTACTTGGTTGAAAGTTGAACTACTATGTTCAAAATTAATTTTATTGGTTTCGAGATTTAGGTATTTTGTTGAAAATTTATTTTTCATTTGGCTGAAAATTATTCTTTTTTTTAAACTGAAAATTTAACTATTCCATTTCGGTTTACCAGTTGATCTTTTTTAGTTGTAAAGATCTACTGTTCAATTTTCCGTTGAGAATTCATTTTTTTGTTTGAAAATTCAACTACTTGGTTGAAAGTTGAACAACTTGGTTAAAAATTAATTTTATTGGTTTGAAGATTTAACTACTTTCTTGAAAATTTTTTTTTGTTGGTTGAAAATTAATTTTGTTTAGCTGAAACTCTCGTCTTTTTCAGTAGAAAATTGATCTTCTTGATTGAAAATGTAACTACTTGGTTGAATGTTTACCTTCTTTGTTAAAAACTCACTTTATTAGTTGAAAAAACATTTCTTTGGTTGAAAATTATTATTTTTTAACTGAAAATTTAACTATATCATTATTGGTTAAAAATTGATTGTTTCTAATTGAAAATTCAACAATTTTGTTGAAAATTCATATATTTTGTTGCAAATTCATAGTTTTTGGTATCAATTAATTTTCTTGATTGAAAATTTAACTACTTGTTTGAATGCTTGCCTCCCTCATTAGAAATTAATTTTATTAGTTGTAAATTTATCTCTTGTTTAAAATTCGTTTTTTTTATTGATAATTGTTTTTTTTTTAATTGTAAATTTAACTATTCCATTATTAGTTAAAAATTGATGATGTTTAGTTAGAAATTCATCAATGTGGTCGGAAACTTATGCATTTTGTTGTAAATTCGTCCTTTTTGATAGAAAATTAATCTTCTTGATTGAAAATTGAACTACTCAGTTGAAAGTGGAACTGCTTTGTTAAACATGCATTTTATCAGATGAAAATCCATCTCTTTGTTCGAAATTTGAACTATTTTGTTGAAAATTCTTCTTTTAGGCTTCATAATTAAACTTTTTTTATGAAATTTTTTTTCTTTATTGACTGCAAAATCTTGGTTTATGGTTTAAAATAAAAATATTTTTGGTTTAAATATCATCTATTTGGCCGAAAATTCAACTATTTTGTTAAAAATTCATTTTTTGGATTGAAGATTCATCATTTTAGTTAAAAATCCATATCTTCGGTTAAAAATGTAACTATTTCGTTACAAATTCTTTTTTTTTTGCTTCAAATTGACCTTTTTTAAGTGCAAATTACATGTTTTGTTAAAAATTCTATTTGGTTGAAAATTAAATTTTTGGTAGAAAAATTCAGCTTTTTTCTGGAGACAGCGCCTTTTTGGTTTGAAAATTCAACAATTTGGTTGACATTTTTTTTCTCTCTTCACTGAAAAATCTTTCCTGATTAAAAATTCAACTTTTTGGTAGAAAATTAATATTTTTGGCTTGAAAATTCATCCCTTTGCGTAGAAATTTGATCTTTTTTGGTTGAAAATTAATTTGTTTTGGATAAGAATTTAATTGTTTTGTTGAAAATTCGTTTTTGTAGGTTGAATTCAAATTTGCCTTTTTGGCTCAAGATTCAACAATTTGGTTGACATTTTTTTTTCTTTGTTGACTAAATGATCTTTTTTGCTTGAAAATTCAACACTTGTTAAAAATTCTTTTTTTTTTTTAATTTAAAAATTCATCTCTTCTGGTAGAAATTTCATTTTATTTTAGTTGAGGATTTAATTATCGGGTTGAAAATTCGTTTTTTTTTCTTTGGCTAAATTCAGCTGTTTTTGATTTAACTTAAAAATATTTTTTGGTTGAAATATCAACTATTACATTTTTTGTTGGGAATTAATATTTTTGGTTAAATTCGAATGTTTTTAATTTAAAATTAAAATCTTTTTTGATTGAAAATATAACTATTATATTTTTCGTGAAGAATTAACCTTTTTCGATTGAAAATTTAACTATTTGGTTGAAAATGTCACTGTTTTTGGTTAGAGTTTAATCTTTTTTGTTTAAAAATTCGACCATTTCATTGAAAATTCATATTTTCAGGTTGAAAATTCAACTATTGCGTTCAAAATCTATCTTTCAGGTCAAAAATTCAACTATGTGGTTAAAAATCAAACTATGTTTTTGAAAATTTAATTATTTTCTTTGGTCTAAACTTAATTTGTTTGTTTGTTGAAAATTCAACTATTTGATTTAAAATGCATCATTTTCGGTATAAAATACACCTTTACCCATTTTAATGTCAACTGTTTTCTAAAACATTCAACCTTTTAGCGAGAAAACTCAACTCTTTCGTTGAAAATTCATCTCTTTTGTAAGATCTTGAGCGTTTCATATTAAATTCAATATGGTGCCTGTACATTAATTTTATCTGAAAGAATTTGTTCTTCTATTTTCGTGAAAAATTGTTTCATTTCCGCTGTTTTGAGAGGTAGCATTTTGGGCTGTGTCTGTCAAAATATTATGTTCGTATCTTTTGTGTGTCATTCTAGGCTTTCATCAAATGAAATCGAATACAAAATTTCAATCAAAATGGGTTGGGGGGGGGGGGTGTTCGTATTTGTGATGTCACCCTGGGGGATCAAGCTCTGTGTGATGATCTGTGATGAAGAAGAATAGGGGAGTTTGAACAACCCTTTAGGGTTTTGTTAACTATAGGATTTTTTGTAAACTTCTAAGCTCAATACCTTGATTCTCGTAGATGGAGCAAGTGGCTTCCAATCCTTGTACCACTTCAGTTCCGGATAAGGCACACCAATGACTTTAGCTTCAATTCTGCCATTCTTCCTCAGCATGATCACGGTTTCATCAGGCCTCTGAATGAACTGTGGATACTCAGCAATCTCCAACCTGACTCTCTGTCTAGCCTGACCATGTTCATTAGTGGCTACAGCTTCATAAACACCCACATCTCGTTCCAACATTCTATTGATGAAGAGAGTTGCCTGACCATTTCTGGTGTAGCTCTGATCGAACCTACCTCCAGACTCAATCAGCTCATCGTTGAAGTAGTAAGCCATCTTTGGTTTTGGGTAACCATAGACAAACCAGAAGAGATTGCAGTTATGATTTTTAACTCCGTACTGAGTATCGTGCTCCTGCCTGAGGAACCTGGGGGCTTGGGCGTACCCATCGTGAGGAGGTCTCTCGATATCAAAATCTTTGGGGAAGTAGGGACTAGTCTCAGGTCTGAAGTCGATACCAGGTGGTAGATAAGGGAAGAACTTAGGTGGGTCGGGTTCCAGTTTTGCTCTGTAGGTCTGAGCATATGGCGAAGGATCGCTGATTCCGTATTTGTTCTCCACTCGGATGCGGAATTTGTAATCGCGGAAGGGTTCAAGGTTGCGGATGTCGCAGACGCAACTTCTGATTCCGGATCGTGCGGTGAACCAATCTCCGTCTGGCAATTCGCACATTTCTACTAGGTAGGTGACTGGGACTCTGGGAGCGATAGGGATTGAAGGTTTCCAGGAAAGCGTCAGATGTCTGTCCATCATGCGGCTGATGATAGGCCTATCTGCTAAGGGCAGTGGTAGTGCAGATCTTTTCTTGTCATAGTCAGTGTACTGGTCTGATAGTGGCTTCTTGGCACGTGGTTCCAAAGCTATAAGAATTTAAATTGGATTAAAAAAAGTACATAATAAAATGCTTATCAGATAAAATAGCAGGGTTGCTACAGGTCAGCGAATTCCAGAATGTCAGGCAAGGCAGGGAATTTAAAAGTAGTCAGGGAATGTTAGGAAAAACCTGACAGTGTCAGGGGGTTTTCGATATACTAAAGTTGAAGCGAATTTTATTATTTTCTTGAAAATTCAACAATTTTGTTGAAAATTCATCTTTTTGAATTGAAAATTCGTCTATTTTGGTAGAAATTACATCTTTTCTGGTTAACAATGACAACTGTTTGGTTGAAAATAATTCTGTTTTCGTTGACGATTCAACTATTTTGTTGAAAATTAACTTGTTTAACTGAAAATTTATAAATCATCTTAGTGACTGATTCATCTTTTTGGTTAAAAATTTATTCCTTCCATTGAAAATTTAACTATTAGGTCAATTTTGTTTAATTCAAATATTTAATTGAAAATTAATGTATTTTGTTACAAATTATTATTTTTTCGGTAGAAAATTGTTCCTCTCAGTTGAAACTATCTTTTTCGTTGAAAATCAATTTTTTTTAACAGAAAATTTAACTATTTCATTTTTTGTTAAAAAATGGATCTTTTTCGATAGAAATTTAATTTTCTTGGCTGAAAATTCTTTTGTTTGAAAATTTATATTATTTGGTTGGAAATTAAATTTGACTAAAAACGTAACTATTCTCATTTAAGTTGAAAATTTATCTGTTTCAGGTTAAAATTCAACTGTTTTGTAGGAAATTGGATTTTTATGAAAATTAATTTTTCTAACTGAAAATTTAACTACTATATTTTTGGATGAAAAATTAATTATTCTATTTTCAGATGGAAATTTATCTTTGTTAGTTGAAAAGTCATGTAATTTGTCAAAAATTGATCTTTCTTGGTAGAAAATTAAACTACTTGATTAAAAATTAATTTTTCGGTTGAAGATTAATCATTTTAAAGTTTCTCTCTTATTTTAGTAAAAAATTCATTTCTTTGGTTAAAAATTGAACTATTTTTTGAAAATTCGCTTTTTTAGTTTAAAATTTTTTTTTTTTTTTTTTAAACTGAAAATGTAACTATTCCATTTTATCTTGAAAATTTATCCTCTTTATTTGAAAATTCGTGTATTTTGTAAAAAATTTGTCTTTTTTTGTAAAAACTTAATCGTTAGGATTGAAAATTCAACTATTTGATTAAAAATTCATTTTTTTATTTGAAGGTTCGTCATTTTAGTTAAAATCACTTTTTTTTACTAAAAATTTAAATGCTCCATTTTTTGTGGAAATTTATATTTTTTGATAGAAATTTAATCTTCTTGGTTAAAAATTCATCCGTTTGGTTAAAAATTTAACTATTTCGTTAAAAATGCTTTTTTTCGTTGAAAAGTAGTTTTTCTAACTGAAAATTGAACTTTTATATTTTTGGTTGAATCTTTTTTAGTTGAAAATTTATGTATTTTATTGAAAGTTGATCTTTTTTCGTGGAAAATTCATCTTTTGGGTTGAAAATTAAACTATTTGGTTACAAATGAATTTCCTAATTGAAGATTCATCATTTCAGTAAAAAATTCAGTTTTTTATTGAAAATTGAACTATTTTGTTGAAAATTCATTTTTTTCGTTAAAAAGATTTTTTTACTAAAAAGGTTAATTCACCTGTATTGCTGAAAACTTGTCTTTCTGACTTCAAAATTCAACATTTGTAATATTATAGATTATATAATTATTAATATCTAGATATTTTTTTTATAGATTGAAACATCTTTATTGACTGAGAATTCAACTCTTTTGTTGAAAATTTCTCTTTTTGGTTTGGGCGAGGATTCAACTAATTTGTTGAAAATTCGTATTTTTGGTTTAATTGAACTGTTTTTTATTTGGAAATAAAAATATTTTTTGGTGGAAATATCAACTATTACACTTTTTATTGATAATTCATTTTTTTATCGAAGATTTATCACTCTGGTTGAAACTGTAACTAATTTGTTAAAAATACCTTTTTTCTTGGTTGAAAATGAATTTTTTAAACTGAAAATTGAATTCTTTCATTTTTTGTTCAAAATTTATCTGTTTGAGTTAAAAACCCAACTACTTCGTTGGCATTTCATGTACGATGTCTGTCCGGAAAATATCCGACCTTTTGATGCACCAGGACTAAGAGTTAATTTTGTGCAATGGCGATGATATCTCCTTCAAAGTACTCCCCTTTGAAGCCAAAACCTTCTTCTAACGATCCTTCCACTTTCGGAAGCACTCCTTAAAGTTACCTTTAGGAACAGCTAACAGCTTCGTCGCATTCTGCTTTATTTCATCTACACCAGAAATTGCTGAATAAGCTGCGATAAATGGCCACGTGCGTTGTCGTGGTGAATGACCCAGTCGCCAATTTTATACAAATCAGGCTGTTTCCTTCTTATTTGGTCACGTGATCGCTTCAGAACTTCTTGGTAATACTTTTTGTTTAGACAACACCTTCCTGGTCGAAAAAAACAGTGAGCATTGCTTTGATGTTGCTCCGACTCTGGCGAGCTTCCTTCACTCTCGGGGATCCAGGTGCCTTTCACGGCGAATATTGGGCCTTTGTCTCAGGGTCATAACCATGAACCTATGACTCAATGAACTTTTTGAACATTTTCGGGTAGTTTCTGATTGATTCCAAATTGTCCTGGGCGACTTCTACGCGATAATTCTTTGGTTCTTCCGTCAGCAGCCTTGGAACGAATTTTGCAGTCACGCGGCTCATCCCCAAATCTTGGCTAATAATTTCCGAAACAATAGTTTTTGGAATCCCGTGGTCTATCTCTATCTCTCTCACTGTTGAACGAAGATGTCCATTAACAAACACTTGTAATCGTTCCATATTTTGAGGTGTTTTGGCCGTTGCGGGCCTGCCAGAATGATTGTCACTTGCCACTAAAGTGCAACCACATTTAAATTGCCTAAACCACTCTTTAATTTGAATATCACTCACAGACTTATAACCGTATACTTTCTGAATCATAACGATGGTTTCCGAACATGAATGGCAAAGTTTTTGGCAAAATTTAATGCACGTTCTTTGTTCGGTGCGTTCCGTCATCCTAAAATGCGACGCGTACGTGGTTAGACATTCACGCAACTGCGTACACTAATCGACTAAGGATTCGCAGGTCCGTATGATTTAGTAGGGGACCTCACAGAGGTAAACTGTAAATAACCTGTTTTTGACAATAGCACAACTAGGTACAAAGTTAGAGTACAAGGTCGGATACTTTCCGGACAGACCTAGCATTTTATTCTGTATGACTGTTGTCACTAAAAGTACTTGAAATATATTTAAAAACAAAGTTTTTGTTATATTAACATTATTGATCTCGTAGGTGTAAGCTTGTTTTTAAACCTAAAAGAAAAATTTTGAACGGTTAGAGAAAATGAAAAATAAGTCAGGGGAAATAAAAAATAACTCAGGGAAAAATCAGTGAATTTCAAAATTGGGATTTTGTAGCAACCCTGAATAGCCAAGAACTACTTACATTCATAAATCATCTCAGCATGGCAAATGTCTTCGCCATGGGGGTTAAATATCCTCAAGCTATATTTTCCTGCGTCACTCTCGTCAATATGATAGAGAGAAAGTCTCAAGAGACTACCTTCCTGGTCCATTAGGATACGATCAGTGGGCCAGAGTTTTCCATCTTCATGGAACCACTCGAATTCTGGTTCTGGATAACCTGTTACGCAGGCTGTAAACTTGGCTGTCATTCCTTTATAGACTTCACAGTCTCCCAGTCTCTTCAAGAAGGATGGTGGTTCCATTTTCTGTTTCTTCTCGCTGAAAATAAATGAAGTTTTATACACCATCTTTTGAGAACCTAAATTTCAGAAATAGGAAATAAATCTCACATTTTATCAACGATGGAGAAGTTAGCTGCACATTCAGCCTCTCCTTCTCTGTTAGCAGCCTTGCATTTGTATCTACCCGCATCATAAGACTGACAGTCTTTAACATAAAGACAACACGCATCTCCGTCTCTCCTGATCTTATACTTATTACTATCCCTCAAAATCGGGGTGTCATTAAAGTACCACGTGATCTCTGGCTGTGGAACTCCATATACTCGAACAGGGAACTTGGCATCCAGACCACGCATCTGTTGGAAGTCTGTGAACTTTTGGGCGAATGTAGGAGGTTGATAGACCCTTCTAACATTAGCTTCAGCTTTAGTGGTGTCTTCCCCGAGAGGATTTTTTAGTTTACAGGCATAAACACCTGCATCTCCATGCTCAGTTGGGTTAATTTCGAGTCCCACTTTCTTTCCATCGCAGGTCATCATTATTCTGTCTGATGGTTTCAGCGGCTGACCATCTTTGGTCCAGGTAACTTCTGGAATTGGGTTTCCTGTAAATGGTGCGCTGAAAGTCATCGGCTCGCCTTCCTCAGATGTAGTGTCTCTGATTGGTCTCAAGAATGATGGTTTTTCTTCTGGAGCACTAGTGTCAGTCTTTCCAGCTACTTCTAGGTCACCTTTGCAAGAAATCGCACCTTGAGAATTAGTGGCGGTTGCTTCATAGGTTCCAGCATCTTCAGGTTTGGCTTCGTCGATTATTAGAGCCTGACTTCCATCAGGTTGATCAACTATTTTCACGTGTTTGCCATCAGGTTTAATCTGAAAAATAAAATAAGTAGTAGGAGTATAGGATATTTATTTGAATTGTGTCCGTGCAAAAACTATGTCACACTGCCAGGGGTGTGGGGGGTTAATAGGTTTTGTGACGATTTCTGATGTAGAAGGGGAGGGGTTAACATAGAATGTGACATCACACAGTGATTTTATTTCAGAAGTAAAGCATCTATAATAAATAAAGACTTCAAACTCTTTCTTCTATTTTATCCCCTATTTCGACTTGAAATCTTAAGTGTTAACCTGGAGGGTTCAAGGTTTGGGTGATAATCTGTGACGAAGAAGGAAGGGGGTGGGATAGGTGTTTTAAATAGCGTGACGCAGTTTTTGAAGGGACCCGATGACGTAGTTTCAATCTTGATACCTCTTGTCCATTATGAGTCCATTTTATTGTCGGAACTGGTTTTCCAAGAGTCTTGACTTCCATCTTTGCAGGAAATCCTTCGACGACAGTAATGGGTTGGATAGTTCCCATGAAAGATGGTTTCTTCTCCAGTTCCTCTACTTCCACATTAGCAGTGCCAGTGATCTCGCCAAGGTCATTGGATACGACCAATGAATAAACACCAGCATCCTCTGGTCGAAGTTTATCGATCCTGAGACCGATCAATCCGTTGGGCTCGTTCACAAAGTTTATCTCCTTCGAGGGACGGATAGGGAACCCATTTTTAAGCCACTGCAGTTGTGGACTCGGAAAAGCATCAACTCGTGCTTCCAACTTCAGAGGTTGACCAACAAGGGCCTTAGCATCTTCCAAGTTCATCGAGAAGGAAGGCTTTCTTGTTTTAGCTAAAGATGGAGACAACTTGTCAGTTAATTTACTAGAGATGTTACAGAATTTTACGATAGAGAAGGTGACTTACGTTTTACAGCCACAGCACAGAGAGAGACTTCCTCACCTCCAGAGTTGGAACCTACGACCTTGTAAGCTCCACAATCAGTAGGAACGACATTATCAATTGAGAGTTTCATCGTTCCATCAGGCAGAGTTTCTATCTTGATATGACCATCAGGTTTGATCTCTTCTCCATCTTTGTACCACTTGACAGTAGGGATTGGGCTTCCATCAACGTTAGCTAAGAGTTCAAGAGGTTGGCCCTCATCGATGTTCAGCGACTTGGGCAGAGTAGTGAAGAACTTTGGAGGGAATCTCGTCAAGGCTAACTCTGCTGTTGAGCTGATTGTTCCAACAAAGTTGGTAGCGTTAACTGTAATTGTGGCAGCATCGCTTTCACAGAAACGTTTGACAGCATAAACACTAACGACTTCGTTTCCTTCAAAAGTAGTTGTAATAGTGTGACGTTCATCATTCTGAATTTCCACACCGTCTTTTAGCCATTGAATCTCTGGTCGTGGAAAGCCAGTCGCTCTAATTTCAGCTCTGTGGTCATTCTGATCTCTGACTGTATCTTTCTTCAGTTCCTGGGTGAATGCAGGTGCCTCAGCTAAAGAAAATGCATTTGATTAGATTATTGAAACATAGAATATTTTGAAATTTTTGTTTAAATTAAGATTCAAATTCAAACATACTGTAGGGTTTCAGATCAGCTATAGCTGTGGACTCTCCAAATTCATTTATAGCAACAACTTTATAAGGTCCAGCATCCTCCATCTCGACTTTTTTGATGACGAGTTTATAACTCTTCTTTTTGTGATCTTCCTCAAAATCGAAGCGATCATCTTCACCCAAATCTTTGTCGTTTCTTACCCAATAGACGTCTGGTTTCGGATTGGCTTTAATTATTATTTCCCACTGGATCAGTTCTCCAACTGGAGGATTGATGTCTTTGAATTCTTCGATTATTGGACGTATGAGGAGATCCAAATCAGCCTGTAAGCATTGTCGGGCTTAATATGACAAATTCAGAATAAAAAAGGAAATAAGTAGGAAATTGCTGAAGTTTTTACTCACACTAGCTTCACCTTCACCGTACTTGTTTTTAAGTTTCAAAGTGTATTGACCAACGTCATCAACATCGCAATTCTGTATCTTGAGAATATATGTGCATTCTTTGAGGCCATCTTCGGCTGGTTCACTCCGAACTGTTGCTTCAAATCTTTCATCATCAACTGGAATTTCCTCTCCCAAGTGGTACCTTTCAAGAAAAATTGAGTTAAATTAAGGTCCAAACTACAAGCAAGTTATTGTCTGTCTGAACGTTTTAATTTCATTAACCATAATATATTTACCATGTTGCAGTTGGAATCGGTTCTCCAGTGGCGACAGCCTTGAAAGTGCCAGACTTATATTGAGCAACATCCACATCAGCTAGAGGACGAATAAATCTAGGCTTTCGAAGATCTTCAACTGGTAGGACAAATAGAACTCCTTCCTCAGTTTTCTCTCCTAATTTATTTGTGAAAACACAAGAGTAGCAGCCAGCATCTTCTAGTTCCGCATTTTTTAACGTCATCTGGAACGTATCTCCAACGCTTGAGTACTTGAGCCTGTCAGAGGTCTTCAACGGTTCTCCATCCTTGAACCACTGAGCTTCGGGTCTGGGCAAAGCTTGAGCCTTAATCTCGAAACTGGTGCTCTGGGTTTCGAAAATTTCCCTATCTTGAAGATTGGAACTGACGATTCGTGGAGACGCTGGATGGTTAAAGAGATAACGTTAAAAAATCTATCTTACCTATTATTTTTCCGAAAGCTCAAAAAAAATTCAAGCCTTACGTGATTATTGCAAAATCAATTTTTTAAAGTCTTGCTTTACCTACCATGGCAGAAGAAGGATGAAGTTTCTGAGTCGACTTGACTGTGTGTTTTCATGCCAGCAAAGCTTTTACGATGGGAGAAAAAGTTTCAATTTGGATACAATTTGATAGGGTCGGATTGAAACTTTATCAGCGTTATCATTCTTATATATTCATCATGCGGTGATTTATGGTATTAAGCATTCAGGAATCTGACAATAAATTTATTTGTTTTTCTATTATATTTAGAACACAAATTGTATTACGAGAGGATTCAGGAATTAGAAGTTGCATTGGAGGAACATGCTTGGAATACACTAACATTTAAAAATCATGTCTTAAGAGATATTTTTTTAAACGATATACATACGATTCCTGAGAAAATTCTCAGGAACCTCGTCTCACCTGAATTTTCTCCAGTTTGTTCTTTTTCGCCAGTTTTATCAAGAATCTCGTCAAGTACACTTCTTTGACGTTTAATTCTTTCGAACAATTTCTCCATCTCTTCATCGACTTCTTCGCCATCATTCCTCACACCCTTTTGTGAATTCTCTCTCGAAAATTCCTTAACAGATTTTTTTGATTCGGTGGAATTTAATCTTTCGAGTCTTGAAGATTGTCGAGAAAGTTTGCTCTCTTCAAGAAGAGGAGTCTGAGACTCAGTTTTTTCAGTGACACTAACTTGTGATGAATTCTGTCGTGATAGTTTATTCTCTACTTTAACAGAACTCTGTCTTGAATATTTACTTTCTTCGACAGTTGGAGTCTGTGGTTCTTGAGCATTAACATCCTCAATTTTTGAAGAGTTTTCCCTACTGTATTGAGTCTTTATCTTGACAGATTTTTCTTTAGAGATAATACTCTCTTCGAAAACTGGTGTCTGCGCCTCTTGAGCATCAACATCCTCAATTTTCGAAGAGTTTTCTCGACTGTATTGTGTCTTTACTTTAACAGTTTTTTCTTTGGTGATAATACTCTCTTTCATAACTGGAGTCTGCGGCTCTGGAGTTTCAATTATCTCTGTTTTGATAGAGTTTTGTCTCGAAAGTGAGCTTTCAATAGAAACACTTCTCTCCTTTGAGTATTTTCCTTTTTCCAAAGTTGGAGTTTGTGGAGTTTGCATATCTTCAATTGTCATTGAACCTCGTCGATCTTCCTGCTCAACTTTAACAGAAGTCCGACGAGAAAGTCTGCTTTCTTCAATCACATGTGCCCGAACTTCTTCTCGAGTCTTTTGTGTTTCAGGAATTTCAGACAAAGATTCATCGATAGATCGTTCTTCGATTATAGTTTCAGAAAAGAGCATTCCTCTCTGACCTCTATGATCATCGTAAGTTCGTTCTTCAACCAATCTTCCGTTAAGATTGTAGACTTCATCGCAGGATCCATTCGTGGAAAATTTGTGATCTTCGATTAGTTCCGCATGGATGTCGTCTGCACTCACGTCTCTGGAAATCGCCTTCATGGTTGATTCATCATCCGAAACAGAAACAATCGAAACTCCTCGATTGACCTGGAGTTTTGCTCTATTGTCTTCTCCTTCGGAATATTCTTCGATGACAACACCATTCTGGGGTTTAGACCCATCTTCTTGATGAATTGTGTAACTATAGGAAGCAATTTCTTCAACGTGAGGCCCCTCGGAGTGCATCTCTTGACACTCGACTTTGGTTGATGTCATCTTGTGGATTGAGTGTTTTTCATCAGGACCTGTGAAGGGTCTGCCTTGATCACTATTTTGTTCTACGACTTAGTTACGGTAGCTTTTGACTATAAGCGCATTCTTCAAAAGTTAAAGTAGCTACTAATGCAGATCGAGCAAGATTTTAGGTTTTTAGACTATCTTGCCCTGAGAACCAACACCATTGAAAAAGCAGTTTAATTTAGAGCCAGTGGGGTGCCGTGAAACTCAAGTTTAGATGATAGTTAGCTTTAAAGCTAACTGCGAAAGCATAAGTGTACAAAGCGTGTGAGTGTCATGAATAATAAGTTTTTCTCCCAGAATTTGAAATAATTGTAGCCCAAAAATTCGTCTACAACGTTCACTCCAAATCCTGGTTCTTAGCAACCGATATCAATTTTTAATCTTTTCCGAAAAATCAAACGATTTATCATCAAAGGCAAACTAAAATACTGCTAAATGCGCAAAACCTAATCAGATAGTATTAAAGAATTTTAGAAGAAAGTAAATTTCAAGTTAAATATAAAATGCGGTTGCTTGAGTGCTGATTAGCTGTAGATTGTTCTTGGTGTGCATGATTTTACCTGTTAGAATAGCCTCATGAGTTGTTGTGGAGGCTACGGAGATAGTAATCGTGTCACCTGCACCTCGAATTACCTCGACCTTCTGTTTCTCCACTGTGACTCGACCTGGATTTATCAGATATGGCTACAACTACCTCTAGAAAGCTAAGCTAGGATCCTAGGAGGGTCTACATTTATCGAAGCGACTTTTTTTACCAGCAACAGGGTCCTGGATTGCTATTACTATTTACAATTTGGGTTCTAAGCCCTTCTTATTTTTATCAAGTTTGATTCAATTTGCAGGAGTAGTTGCGAGTCTACGAGTTTGAACGCTTTGCGAATGTTAAAAATTAGAAAAGGTGTCTTAGTGTTCCAGTCCTTTTTGTTACTAACAATTTAGTGACTAAGAGTTTAGAGACTAACAAATAGCTTTCAAGAAATTTTCGGTAGTAATAATTTCTTTCTGGGCATCACCTAATCTGTATGATGTGTAGATGTGTATATTACCTTCGGGCCCTGATTCTTCCGCCTCTTGTTTTTCTGCTGAAACATCGTCTTCCTTAGCTTTTTCTTCCTTTGCTTCGACCTCTTCAGCTGTTTCTTTCGCCTTATCGACAACTTCTTCCGTTTTGGCTAAAGAATTACAACTTGTCTTTCAACATTCATTTGAACTAATACTAATTTTGGATACCTACTTCTGTATTATAAAACACTAGGGACAATAAGTTACAATACAAAAGGATACTTGATTAAAACTGTATAAAACAAGGGACAATGTGAGTCACTTTCAACGGGAAATATAAAGAACGGTTTTATCAATGGTGCAAACTGGATTACAATCTTGAAAAATCAAAGGGAGGTTTTTCTTTACCTACTGTGAAGATGAACCTAAGTTCCTTATTTCTGGCAAAAGAAAAATTATATTATAAATCTAATACCTAAAGTGTAACTTACTTAAAATGATGACCTTGCTCTTGCAGTTGACCTGTCCCATTTCATTCTTAGCTCTCATTTCATAGGTACCACCATCAGAACCTTTGACAATTGTCACAGTCAAATCATAACTTTCCCTTCGTTTGGTATCTCTCGAGATTTTAATTCTAGCATCAGCTGAAGCATCAACTGCTTTTCCATCTTTTAACCAGATAATCTCTGGTTCTGGTGTTCCTGAAACTTCTACTTTGAGAGTGAGGGTATCTCCCTCATTAACTTTCTGATCAACAAGTTTTTTATTAATCTTAGGTTTTGTATAAACAGTCAGCTTCGCTTCGCACTTGTTCTCTCCATATTGATTCTTAATTTTGCAAGTATATTTTCCAGATAACTCAGGCTTCACTTGCTTGAGCACAAGTTTGTAGACATCGCCATCTTCATGTAACTCGAAATCTTTCTTCTCTTCTGTTATTGCCATTTTATTGTAGAGCCATTCAACTGTTGGCTCCTCGATGCTATCTACTTTTACTGTGAACTGTAGGTCCAATGCATTTTCTTTAGCTATTGTGTCTTCCAAGCCGACCTTGAATTCTGGTGCACAGCGCACCTGGAGGAAATAAAATCAGTAACAAGAAAAGAAAGTTGGAAGTAAGGAGATAATAGAGCATAATCTGACATGGTATGAAAGGAGGAGTTAGTAAAATGTGAGAGGACGAAAGAAAAGGTGAGAAAGAAACGTAAGGGACGAAATTAAGAGATGGTGGGAAATAAAGAGAGATAAGAAATGAAAGAAGGGACGAATGGAGGATTTTATATTAGAATGTAGCTGACTTAGAAAGAAAGAATAGAAAGTTTATGGAAAATTTGAGGCAATTAGAAGTCGTGCTGGTGATGGAGACGTGGTGAGATGAAAGGGGGTGGAAGAGGCAAAGAAAAACAGGGCAGAGAAATGTGCGGAATCTTGATGGCAATAAAGAAAGATTTTACAGGGAAGGCAAAATATGGGAATGGGTTGAAAGAACAAAAAGAAGAATTAATGAAAGAAGAGATAAGGACAGGAGAGGAGAGGTGGAAGATAGTAGGGGTTTATGTAAGTGGAGATATGGAGGGGAACACAGAGAAGTTGAGGAAGCTAATAAAAGGCAAGGCAGAAGGGGTGAAACTTATCACAGGGTAGGAATCAAATGTAAGAACAAGAGAAAGAGGAGTAAAAGAATGGGGAGGAGAAGGGGATGGGACTGGGAGAAATTCCAGAGACAAAGTAGTGAATGGAGAGGAAAGGAAATTACTGAATAGATTGGTGAAGTCGGGTTGGTATATTTCAAGGACAATATAGAGGGAGATGAGGAAGATAAGTACACTCATAGAAGGCGAGAGGTACAGTAATAAATTATGTCATTGCTGACGATGAGGTAAGTTAGAATATAAAGAGGCTAGAGATAGGGGATTGTGTAGACTCGGATCATCTCACTTTAATAGTGACGGTAGACATAGTTAAGAGAGATAAACGGAAAACAGCCGAAGAAAATAAGAAAGAAAAAAATAGTAGGAAAGGTCAGCAGAAAGAATAGAAGAATTTAGGGGAAAGATGATGTAAATTATGGTGAGAAAAGTAAAAAGAATATTAGAGGATAGAGTTGAGATGATATTCAGCGAAGGGGAAAAAGAGGTTTATGGGATGAGGAGTGTAAGGAGAAGAAAAAGAAAGTGAGAAAGGAATTAAGAAAATATAGCAACGGGAAGAGCAGTGCAGAAGAATACAGGAGAAAGAAGAAACAGTATGATAAATTATGTAATAGAAAAAAGGAGTAAGAAAATAAAAGGTTTCAGGAGGAGACAGAAAAAGGTAGTACGGAGGGTGAAGTATGGAAAGTAGTGAATAGAGAGAGGAAAAGAGTTAATTATTAGATTGAAATTATAGAATGTAAAAAATAGTTTATAAAATTGTTAGGAGGAGTGGAGAAGAAAATAACGAAAAGAGGGAAAGAGGTATGGGAAAAGGATGAAGAAGAGGATATCAAAGGGAAGAGATATTGAGGGCAATAGGGTCAATGAAAGATAGAACGAAATTTCGGATAAGGTTTGGAAATATGGGGGAAAAGAAATGAAGTAGTGGGCGTGGATAATGTGCAATGGAAATATGTAAAGAAGGGATAGTGGAACCAAATAGTGAACAAAGTAAAAGGAGAAGGAGTTAAATGTTATAGGGGAGGGGGCCTTGATGCAGACATTATATAAGATATATGTGACAATAGTATCAGAGAGGTTAAAGACAGAAGTAGAGGAAAAAAGGTAATTCCACTGAATCTGACAGGCTTTAGGAAAGGTATGGGAATAATTGATAACATTGAAGTGGCAAATTATATTATAAATAGAAGGATCAAAAGAGGGAAATGGAGCATGACAGCAATTTTTTCTGGATTGAAAGACAGCGTTTGACTCATTTGACAGGGAAAAGATAGATAAAGCTATGGAGAAAAAAGAGATAAGAGAAGGTTGAAGGATAAGAGTAGCAGAGATCTTTAGAGAGGCAAAAAGTAAGCTTAGGGTGGGAGGACAAATATGAGACAGTTTTTGGTTAAATATATTAATTTTAAATTTGGAAGAGATGAAGAAAAAAGGATGAGAGGAGAGTAAGGGTAGGTGAAGAAAAAGAACATACATTGGCATATGCGGATGATATAGTGTTTTTAGCGTAGAATAAGGTAGAAATAGATTATGGAACATGGGACGCATATTAGGGAAAGGATTAAGAAAGCGACGGGGGTAATAAAACAGATATGGGGAATAGAATGAAGATTTAAAAAATATTGGCATGAGCAAGTGAGATTGTTTGATACGCTGGCATGGCCGGTATTAAGATAAGGGGCAGAGATATGGTGATGGAAGGAAAGGAAGGAGATAGAGAAGTTGCAAGAGAGATGTATTAGATGGACATTGAAGGTAGGCTGAACAACTCCGGGTTATACGGTAAGAGAAGAGGCTTAGAGGGATGAATTAAGAACAAGGGCGTCAAAGAGAGCGTAGAAATTCGAAGAGAAACTGAGGATGGGAAAGGGAGCGGAGTTAGCGATAAAGTGCTACAAAGAGGTGGAGGAAAGAGGAAAGAGGCTCGCAGAGTTAACGCGACGGGAAGAAGAAAGAAGAGGCTTTTTCGGTGATGAAGGGATAGCAGCAGGAGGAAATATAGACTATGAAAAGTTGGGAAAAAGAGATAGAGAAAAACAGAGATGGACAATATTAGGGAAATGAAGTAAAAGACTCATTGTATTGGGAAAATGATGAAAAAAGAATACGCAGAGTATATGAATGGATAGAGGAGGGAGCATATATGGAATGGTTGTATGAGAAGAAAAGAGGAGAGGAGACGATAACAAGAGAATGTTAGGAAAATTTCAGGGAAGGAAGGACTGGGGGAAGAATGGATGAAGCAGGTAGATAAAGCTAGAAGAGATAAAAAAGAAAAAAGTAGGATAAGTTATGAAATATATAAAAGACTTGCCTTAATGTTAGTGCTGTCAACACTCCTTCCATCCTTATTGGCAACCTCAACTCTATAAGTAGCTGCATCAACATAGCAGGCACCAGTGATCTTCAGCATATGTCTCTTTCCATCCTCAACTATCTTTACCCTCTCACTAGAAACAAGCACCTCTTCATCCCTGATCCACGTTACCGTTGGTTTGGGATCAGCTTCAACTTCTATCAAAAGAGTTAGACTATCTCCTTCATTAATAATTTGAGGCTCTGTGAGTTTTTTGGTAATCTTGGGTGGATATCTGACTGAGACATTCCAGAACTCAGATGTCTGATTGACTTCGTTCTTTGCGGAGACAGAGTAAGAACCAGAATCATCCAATACTGCATCTTTGATTACCAAGGTGTACATATCGTTTTCCTCTTTTCTGAAAGAAATTCTCTCAGACTCTTCAATCTGTTGACCATCTTTGAACCATTTTACATCTGGAGCTGGCGAGGCTTGAATTTGAACGGTCATGTTTAGAGTTTCCTCAACTTGACCCAGAAGGTCATTCATCTTTTTAGTGATCTTTGGTGCTGATTTTACGATCAATTCGATTTGGGTACTGTCTTCCCCAAGCTCGTTTTTGGCTTTGATGACATAGGTGCCAGCATCTTGAACAGTGACGTTTTTTATCACGAGAGACATCGATTCTTCATCTTCCCATAGATATTTTATTCTGCCTCCTGCTATTATTTCCTTGCCGTCTTTTGTCCATTTGATGTCTGGTTTGGGGAAGCCTTTTACCTATGGATAAAGAAGATTTTAAATATTGATTATTGATTGAGGTATTTCACAGACTTCACTTTCCCCTATTCTCCTCTTTTCAAAAATAACTCCTTCTTTTTCCCCTGTTTTGAAAAAACTTCCCTTTTCCCCCTTTTTCATTATTTTTCGCTTAAATGCGAAATAACTTAATAGAATCCAACAAAAAAACCCAACATTTTTTGGTTTAAAGTTATTTCTTTTTAACTGAGAAGTCTACTATTATATATTTGGTTCAGAATTCATCTTTTTTAGTTAAAAAATCCATTTGGTTGTAAATTTAATTATTTTGTTGAAAATTCAACTAATATATTCAAAAGTCATATTTTTTTCAATAATTAATTCAACTATTTTGTTAAAAATTCGTTTATTTGAATAGAAAATTGCTTTTCTTAACTACAAAATTTAACTATTTCATTTTTGGCTAAAAAATTATCGTTTTTAGTTAAAATTTCAACTAATACATTTTTTGCTTAGAATTGATATTTTTTGTGGAAAATTAAACTATTAAATTTTTCATTGAAAATTCATCTTTTGGTTGCAAATTCAACTACTTGGTTGAAAGTTGAACGACTTTGTTAAAAATTCATTTTATGGCATGAAAATTTACCTATTTGATCGAAAATTCTTTTTTTTATAATTTAATTATTCAATTTTTTGTTCAGAATTAATCAGTTTTAGTTGAAAATGCAACTATTTGGTTGCAAATTGATGTATTTTGTTCTAAATTCGTTTTTTTGGTAGAAAATTAATGTTCTCGTTTGAAAATTCAACTACTCGGTTGAAAGTTTATGTCCTTTGTTAATGATGGATTTTATTAGTTGAAGATTCATCCCTTTGATTGAGAAATTAACTATTTTGTTAAAAACTCTTTTTTTCAAGTTGAAAATTGATTTTTTGAAATGAAAATTTAACCACACCATTTTTTATGTAAAATTGAACGCTTTCATTTGAAAATTCGATTATTTAGTTGGAGATAAATTTTTTTTTGAAAATTCAACTGTTTTGTAGAGAATTCGCCTTTCTGGCTTAAAAATTCAATGATTTGTTTTTTTTCTTTATTGCCCGAAAAATCTTTATTGACTAAGAATTTAACTCTTTTGTTGAAAATTTCTGTTTTTGGTCCAAAAATGAGCCTGTTTTGGATGAAGATATAAATAATTGGTTGAAGACTTATATTTTTTGGTTTAATTTTAGTTTTTGATTGAAAATAAAAATATTTTTTGGTGGAAATATGAAATATTATATTTTTTGTTAAGAATTCATTTTTTTATCACAGATTGATCTCTTTGTTTGAAATCTGACTATTTTGCTGAAAATTCCATTTTTCTTGGTCGAAAATTTATCTTTTTTGAGTTGAAGAATTCATTTGTTTGGTTGAAATATCAAATAATAAAGTTTTTGTTAGGAATTCATTTTTTTGGTTATAATATCAACTACTTGATTAAAAGATGAACTATAAAAATTCATTTTTTTCGGTTCAGGACTTGTCATTCAGGTTGAAAATTCATATAAGTTGAAAGTTCATCTCTTTGTATGAAAATGTAACTATTTTGTTGAAAATTCGTTTTTTTCCCTTGAAAATTCATTTTTTTTCTATTGGAAATTAACCTATTAAAGATTCATTATATAATTTTTAAATTTGTCTTTCTGGGCAGAAAATTAATCTTTTTGGTACAAAATTCAAGTATTTGTTTGAAAATTAACATATTTATTAAGAAATCATATTTTAGGATAGAAAAATTGACTGTTTTGTATAAAATTCATCTTTTTTGCTTGAAAATTAAACAATTTGATTGCAAATTTTATTATTTTTTGACTGAAATATTGTTTTTGGTTTAAAATTCCACTATTCTGTTCAATATTCGTCTTTTTGGTATGATAAATTTAACTCTTTTTGGTTGAAATTTCTTTATTTTTGGTTGAAAATGCAACTGTTTGGTTCTTGATCTTTAAATTTGAATGAGTTAAAATGCTTACTAATATCATTTTTTTACTGAATTTTAACTACGAATTAGCTATTTTTTGACTGATAAATTTGTTCTTGAAAATTAAACTATTTTGTTGAAATTATTATTTGGTAGAAATGATAATTTTTGTTTAGTTAAAAATGCAACTGTTTGGTTCTCTATAAATTTTGCACAGTTAATTTTTCTTACTAATATAAATCAGTGACTGAATTCTAGCTATGAATCAGCTATTATTTAATGAAAAATCAGTCAAGGTTATCAATTTATCAGTGATCATAATTGATTCATAGCTAGAATTCAGTTACTGATTGAAATTATTAAAAATCTTAACTGATTCCAATCTGCAGATTTGAAAATTAATCGGCTTTGGTTGGGGATTCAACCAGTTTGTTAAAAATTTACCTTGTTAGCTAAAATATAAATTACTTTGTTGAAAATTAATTTTTTTTCGGTTGAAGATTCACCTCTCCGGTTCAAAGTGTAACTGTTTTATTGAACATTCAACTATTTTGTGTAAAATTCATCTTTTTTGGTAGAAAATGAATCTTCTTCCTTGAAAATTTACATTTTGTGTTGAAAATTCAACTATCTGGTTAAAATTGCACCTAATTTGTTGAAAATGCAATATTTTGCTTGAAATATTAGGAATTTAGAGCACTTCAAATTGAATTTTATATATTGTGAAACTTTAAAACGTTTCTGAAACTTAAGTCTGATGAAACGTTTCTTTGACATCCCAACATTTAGTGATGGTGAATAATATTCATGAAATTTAAACAATTATGTTATTTTGTTGATCGGGGCGTGAATTCATTTTTTGAACTTAATTTTCAAATAGTGTTGATTGAATCAGGAACGTCACTATACGAGGAAGATTGTTTCTATTATTTTTCTCCTTTCTCCAAAAATAATAGACCAGTAATTATTTAATTTTGATTAATTAATTATATAATAATTATATATTTATTATATAATATAATATAATAATAAAATATATAATATATATAAAAAAATATAATATAATAATAAAAAATATTTTTTCTATTCGTTTCTATACTTTTTCTTCTTTCTCCAAAAATAATAGACCAGTAATGGACAATTTAATATTTACCATGAAAAAAATTAATACCCTGGTCAGCAAAATAACATCATTTTTTAAATTTATATTCTGATTCAGTGAAAATTCTTCAAAGTGAAGTATTCATTAAGAAAGTATCACAAGATAAAGAGATGCAGACTTGGTCACCATGATGGTTAACGCTCCATTCATGTACGGTGGCGATCCCGGTTCAAATCCGGGCTGAGGCAGATTTTTTCTCATTTCTCCAAAAATAATAGACCAGTCATCGGCACTATTTAATATTTAACATCAAAAAAATTAATATTAAATAAGTTTTACCTGAAGGTCTAACATAGCAGAGCCTCCAATGCTGGCTTCAGAGTGTCTAAATTCGGACTGCAAAATCGGTTTGGCTGGTTCTTTCAATAATTGTCGAACTGTTCCTTGGACAGTGAGTTCAGCACTGCAGCTGATATTTCCAGTGCTCGTTTGTGCAACGCAGGTGTACAATCCTGCGTCTTCCGGCTTAACATGTTGGAAGACCAATGCTAGGGTGTCTTCTTCATCCTTGAACAAAACTTTGAATCGCTCTTCTGGGTCGAATGGAACACCATCTCTACTCCACTTGAACTTTGGTGTTTCACCAGGTTCAAGAAGACCCTCTGGTAGACCAGCAAAGATCACTTTATCATCTGTTACTGTTACTGTAGCCTCGCAAGTTGTTTCTCCATGACTGTTTGAAGCTGTGCATGAATATTTTCCAGCATCTTCTTTGAGGACATCAGGAATCACCAATTCGTAAAAGCCTTTGTCTGCCTTTTCTGTGACAATCTTCATACGCTCGTTTTTTGAGTCTATGAGAACGCCATCCTTATAGCTGAAAGGAGTCAATAAATTTAATTTCTCGGTTGGAAAATAGTAATGTGAGATGGGTATATAGGTATAAGGTAGATGGGTATATAGGTGAAAGGTATAGATATTTTAGATTGATCTAGATTTTTCGTGTCATTTATTTAAACGACACGTTCATTCCGCAACACTGCTCCGACCCAGGTTGCTGATCAATCTCTCTAGCGATCAGCCCAAGTGAAGAGCCTCACAAAATTGTTATGTGTGGTTCCCCACTTGGGCCCATTAGTATCCAAGGTCTTTGTTTCAGGCGTCATTCACTTCATTGTCACTCCGTTTACAAACTATTTGTCGCCACACTTTTCTGTCCTGGCATACTAGCTTCCTTCACGTCCATGCATTTTTTCATGCAAGCTCTTGTGTTTCCATGATCAAAGGGAATGCAAAATAATGCAGTGATTCTAGAGGATCATCAGATAGGCAGAGGCTTTTTGGACGACGGAACCTACCTTACCGACTTCGAGAACATTCTGCAGTTGAAATGGTTCGTGTCCATGCTAAGTTTCTAGAATATTCTCGAAGTCGGTAAATTATCACAATTCCGAGGGGTTTTTGGTCAATCCCTTCATTTTAGCATCCGAAGAAAGGCCCTATATTTGCGGAACAGAGCGATAATTAGAATCCTTTGAAAGTAAAGCATGTAATATGCACTCGAAACGGTCTATATTAAAAAGAAACTGATTTTTAAGACGTTTCCTTAACGTTTCAAAGGGTTCCGCTTCCCAACCTGGCCCGAAAACATAGGGCCTTTTTTTAAATGCTACAATGAGGGGATTAAGTAAAAAAAAATCATAGGGAACTTATGTAATCGAATTACCCATTTTTACACTATTCCCCTTTTTTCTCGTTTTTAAACTTGAATGCGAACTGAATTAATAGAACCCAGTAAGAAAATCCAACTATTTTTGGTTGAAATTTAATTCTTTTGGGTTCAAAAGTCTACTATTATACTTTTGGCTCAAAATTCTTTCTTTTTTTTTTAAATTTCATTATTTAGCTGAAAATTTAATTATCCTGTTAAAAATTCAACCATATGGCTATAAAGTCATCCTTTTTGGTTGAACCTTCAACTGTCTTGTTGAATATTCGTCTCTTTGGGTTGAAATTCATCTCTTTTGGTATATAGAAATTCAATTTTTTTAAATAATAATGCAACAGTTTTTGTTAAAAATTAATCTGTTTGGGTTGAGAATTGAACTATTTTGTTGAAAATTCATCTTTTTTTATTGAATTCCATTGTTTTTTATTTAAAATTAAAATCTTTTTTGGTTGAAATATCAAGTATTACATTTTCCGTTGAGAATTCATATTTTTTGGTTCAAAGATGAACTACATTGTTAAAAATTAATTTTTTTGTTTGAAGATTCATCTCCTTGGATGAAAATTTAAGCCTTTTTGAAAATTAGTTTTTTTTTGTTAAATTTAATTTTGTTTAACTGAAAAATTAACTATTCCATTTTTGGTTGAAAAGTGATTGTATTTAGTTGAAAAATCTACTATTTTGTGTAAAAAATTCAATTGTATGGTGGAAGATTAACTTTTTTGTTGAAAATTCATATTTTCAAATTGAAAATTCAACTTTTTTTTCAAATTCATATTTTTGGGTTGAAAATACTACTATTTTGCAGAAAATTCTTACTTTTTGTCTTGAAAATTCAAAAATCTGGTAGAAATTTTCTTCCTTCTTGACTGAATAATCTTTCTTGGTTGAAAATTCAACCCTTTTGTTGAAAATTCTCCTTTTTAGTTTGAAAATTCATCTCTATTTGTAGAAACTTAGTCTTCTTTTGTTGAATTCAACTCTTTGGCTGCACATTAACATTTTTGTTAAAAATTCATTTTTTTTTTTGTTAAAAATTCATTTTTATAAATGAAAATTTAACTTCTATTTTTGGTTCAAAATTTATCTTTTTAGGTAAAAAATTCATATTTTTAGTTGAAAACTTATCATTTTGGGTTAAAATTAACTTTTCTGTTGAAATTTCATATTTTTAGGTTCAAAATTCTACTTTTTTTTTGTAGAAAATTCGTCTTTTTGGCTTGAAAATTTAACAATCCGGTTGATTTTTTTTCTCGTCAGGATAATCATTCTTGGTTGAAAACGGAACTCTTTTGTTGTAAAGTGGGCTTTTTAGTTTGAAAATTGAACTCTTTTCGTAGAAATTTCGTCTTTTTCGGTTGAATTCAACTCTTTGGTTGCACATTAACTTTTTTGTTGAAAATTCATTTTTGTTGTTGTTAAAAATTCATTTTTATAAATGAAAATTTAACTTCTATTTTTGCTTCAAAATTTATCTTTTTTGGTTAAAAATTTATATTTTTAGTTGAAAACTTATCATTTTGGTTAAAAATTAACTTTTCTGCTGAAATTTCATATTTTTGGGTTCAAAATTCTACTTTTTTTGTAGAAAATTCGTCTTTTTGGCTTGAAAATTTAACAATCCAATTGATTTTTTTTTCTTGTCAGGATAATCATTCTTGGTTGAAAATTCAATTCTTTTGTTGTAAATTCGTCTTTTTAGTTTGAAAATTAAACTCTTTTCATACAAATTTCGTCTTTTTCGGTTGAATTCAACTCTTTGGTTGGACATTTACTTTTTTGTTGAAAATTTGTTTTTTATTTGGCAAAAATTAATTTTCTATAACTGAAAATATAACTTTTATTGTTGGTTAAAAATTAATCTTTTTCAGTTGATAATTCAACTACTTGGTTGAAAGTACAAATACTTTGTTAAAATTTTGTTGTTGTTATAGATTCATCATTTTAGTTGAAAAAATCTCATGTTGGTTAAAAATCATCTTTTTTTGTAGAATGTTCTTATTTTGGGCTTAAAAATTAAAGAATCTGGTTGATTTTTTTCTCTTGACTGAATAATCCGTCTTGGTTGAAAATTCAACTCTTTCGTTGAAATTTCATCTTTTTAGTTTGAAAATTCAGCTCTTTTCGTAGAAATTAAATTTTTCGTTGACAATAATGCAAACATTTGGTTGAAAACTAATCTGTTTTGCTCAAAGATTCAACTATTTTGTTGAAAGTTAGTTTTTTTTTATGCAAATTTTTTTTACTGAAAATTTAACTTTTATTTTTTGGTTGAGAGTTTATCTTTTTTTTTGTTAAAAAATCAACTACTTGGTTGAAAATTTGTCTGTTTTGGTTGAATTTAACTCTGTGTTTGAAAATGAACTTTTCTGTTGAAAATTCTTTTTTTTTAATTTTCTTACTGAAAATTTTTCTTCCATTTTCGGTAGAAAGTTGATCTCTTTTTAGTTAAAAATTCAACCTATTTGGTTAAAAAATCGTTTATTTTTGGCAGAAAATTATTCTTCCTGTTTGAAATGTAAGTTAAATTGAGATAGTAGTTTAATGAGATAATATTAGAAGTAGAAATAACACTTTCAAGGATAGCGTAATATTTTTGTAACAAGTATCTAATTTAGAATCAAACAACTTGCATATTTCAAGTTTAATAATTTTGGCTGGTATCCACACCTGATTTTATTGCACTTAATCATTGCGACAAAAATATACTCTGGTTGGTTTGTGTTGACAAATATGCTTATAAATAATTAACTATTTTCTGATTGGAAAGATTGTTCCAAATATTTGCTGAAACAAAAAATTGACTTACAATTTCAAATCAGGATTAGGATTTCCCGTGACCTTGATCATGAATCGAAGATAGGTGTTCTCCAAAAGTTCAGTGTCCTTCAGACTAACCAGGAAGAATGGTTTATTTCCATCTGCTTTTGCCTTTCTCTCCTCGGGTGTCACTGTAATAAATAATTCAAATATATTAAAACAGATTATGAAAATTTGGTCAGAGAAGTGGAAACCTGCAAAAAACCAAAACTCCTGAGCGCAGACGATTACCAAGAGGCAAGTTTGGATCCGGACATTCGATAAAATCAAGTGCCCACATTCATAATTGGCATCAAACTTCTCCCTCGAGAGTAGTTAAACGAGGTGAAAAAACACGACTAAGCGACAATCCCGAACGGTCACCCATCCGAGCGCCAACCACGCCCGTTGGTGCTTAACGTTCGAGGTTTCATCGGGAATAACCACCCAGCTCTTACCGAAGATTTAAAAATAATTGTCAATAATGATTTATTAATTATTAAAAATAATTCTTCAGATACTCACAGTCTGTCACAATAAGTTGGGCAGTACAAGAGGCCTTGCTCTCACCATCAACAGCCCGAGCAACATAAATTCCTGAATCTGCTTCCAGAACATTATTAATTTCAAGTTTAAAGCTTGAATCACTTCGAGAGATTTTCACTCGATCAGCCAATTTATCTTCGAAGGGTCTGTTATTTTTTAGCCACTGCATTTTTGTTGATGCGAATGCTGATTCGAGAACGCATTCGAAAGTTGCACTTTCTCCAGCTGTTAAAAATTCGTCATTGTAGAATATTTATTTGAATTTTTCGGATTAACAATCAAAAGCGTATGTACATGAAAAAATGATACAGATTTCGTGACGATAGTTTCCAGTCTGTTGAAAAATTTGAATGAGAAACTGAAAGACTATTCCTGGATGGTGTTCCTTTGAAAATAATTCTTATTCTAGGATAGAAAATGTTGAGAAAATATTTTTTCCAATTTGGAACTCCTCCAGTAATTGTCTTCAATTTCGTGAAATGATACTGGATACGAGAAGAATGGATTTTAGAGATTTTTTCTGTGAATTCAGAATTTATATTGAGAAATCTGTCACTTGAATTTCTTGTTTCTTGTCTTACTTTTCCGGTTGACTATGAATCGAAAAAAATATCTTGTTGCGAGGGTGGCCACAGGCCAGGAAAAACCTGGAAATCTGGGAAAAGTCAGGGATTTTAAGAAAAATGATAAAAGTCAGGAAATTTCTGTAAGAAGCACTTTAAGTAACTGTCAAGAAAAATCGGGACTGCCACAGTCACTTTTAGTCACTTTTTTCTCAAACAACTTTTTATTCACTTTCTTAAGAGAAAGCCACTATAGTCATTTAAAAAATGAAAAGATCACTTTAGTCACTTTCCTTTCAATAAATTAAACCATGGGTTAACCACCATTGAATTCAGGTGTATAACTATTACTGAATTTTCTTGAATTCTTTTGAAATATTTTAGGGTATTTTAAAAGACTCGAAGAAAATTTCAATAATTTGAAAGGATTTCAAATATTCTAGATTCATTTTAAAAATTCCAAGGAATTTTCAAGAGCTTCAAAAGCTTTCAAGGGATTTTAAAGTATTTTAAGTATTTTAGGGTATTTTGTAAGATTCCAACGAATTTTTCACAGATAACAATAATTTGAAAGGATTTCAAGAAATTTAAGGATTATTTTTAAAATTTCAAGGAATTTTCAAGAGCTTTAAAAACATTCAAGGGATTTCGAAAGATTTCAAAAGATTTTAAATCTTTTAGGGTATTTTAAAAGATTCTAAGGAATTTTCAAGACATTAAACATTTTTCAATGAATTTCAAGGATTTAAATATTATTAATTGATTTGAAAAAAAATTGCATGGGATTTTAAAGAATTTCGGAAGATATTGAACGACTTTATAGGACCTGTAAGGTACATTTTAGAAGATTATAAGGGATTTGATACTATTTCTAAGAATTTCGATGATTTTGAAAAATTTTGAAAGATTTTAAAGAATTTTAAAAACTAGGATTTTTTAAAAGGTTTCAAGGAATTTTTAATTGATTTCAATAATTTGATGGCGTTTTAAAGGATTTCAAAGATTTTAGGGTATTTTTGAATAGTTCCAATGTATTTTCAAGAAAATAAAATTTTGTTAAAAGAATTTTCAAGAATTTGAAATGTTCTAGGGTATTTCAAAAACTTCCAAGAAATTTTGAATAGACTTCAATAATTTGAAAAAATTTCAAAGGATTTAAAATATTTTAGAGTATTTTTGAAAATTACAAGGAATTTTTGAGAGATTTTGAAAGATTCAAAGGATTTCGAAAGATTTCAAAGGATTTAAATTATATTTAGGGATTTTAAAAAGAAATTATGGGGTTTATAGAATTTCGGAAGGTATGGGACGTTTTTAGAGGACCTATAAGGTTTTAGTGTATTTTAAAAGAATCCAAGGAATTTAATCAGATTTCTGAGGACTTAAATGATTTTACGGAATTGTAAACGATTTTAAAGATTTTAGGAAATTTTAGAAGATTCCAAGGAATTTTTAATTGATTTTAATAACTTGATGGTGTTCTAAAGGATTTTCAATAAGTTGAAAACATTTCAAAGCATTTAAAATATTTTAGAGAATTTTTAAAAATGTAAAGAATTTTTTGAGAGATTTTAAAAGATTAGAAGGATTTCGAAAGATTGTAAAGGATTTTAAATATTTTAGCGTACTTTAAAAGATTCTAAGGAATTTTCAAAAAGTTTTCAAAGATTTAAATGCTATTAAAGGATTTGCAAGGAATTTTCAATTGATTTCAATAATTTGAAGGTATACCAAAGTTTTCTAAAAATTTAAGGTATTTTTAAAAGATTCCAAGGAATTTTCAGTGGATTTAAAATTTTTCAAGGAATTTTCAAGAATTCATATGATTCTAAGTGCTTTAAAAAGAAATTAATGGGTTTTTAAATTACTTCAGAAGATATGGAACGATTTTATAGGACCTATAAGATTTTAGTATATTTAAAAAGATTCCAAGGGCTTTGATAAGTTTTTATAAAATTTCACAGAGTTTTATAATATTTTAATGTATTTCAAAAAATGTATTCACCTGAAGTGAGGGATTTTATAGTACTTTAAAGATTTAAAGAGATTTTCAAATATTTTGTAATTCAGTTGAATTCATTTTGAATTCACCCTGAACTCTTATTAATACATCCCGAATTATTTAAAAACATTTAAATTCTTTGAAATTTTCTTAAAAGTTTGGAATTCACGAGATTTTTTTTTGAAATTCTTTTAAATGTTTGGAATCTACTTGAATTCTTTGGAATTCACTTGAACTTTTAGAATTCGCTTGAATTCATTGGAATTCTCTTGAATTTTTGAAATTCACTTGAACTTTTGGAATTTACTTGTATTCTTTTGAATTCTATTCATTGAATTCTGAAGATTTTAGTGTTTTTTAAATCATTTCAAGGAATGTTCAAATGATTTTAATAATTTTAAGGTATTCCAAAGTATGGTAAAGATTTCAGTGTATTTTTAAAAGATTTCAAAGCATTTTCAAGAGATTAAAAATTCAAGGAATTTCCAAAGATTTGAATGATTTTAAGGGATTTGTATAATTTAATGTGGTTTTAAATAATTTTAGAAGATTCGGAACGATTTTATAGGACCTATATGGTTTATAATATTTTAATGGATTACAAAAAATTTATTTAGAAAAAATTGTACAATTTCAAAGATTTTAGGGTATTTTTATAAGTTCTTAAGTAATTTTCGAGGATTTCAATGATTTTAAGGGGTTTTAAAGGATTTCAAAGATTTTAGGGTATTTTTGAAAGGTTCCAAGGTATTTTCAAGAAATAAAAATTTTTTTAAAAGAATTTCCAAGGATTTTAAATATTTTAGGGTACTTCAAAAACTTCCAAGAAATTTTGAATAGACTGCAATAATTTGAAAGAATTTCAACAGATTAAAAATATTTTAGAGTATTTTTGAAAATTACAAGGAATTTTTGAGAGATTTTGAAAGATTCAAAGGATTTCGAAAGATTTCAAAGGATTTGAAATATTTTAGGGTATTTAAAAAGATTCTAAGGTATTTTCAAGAAATTTCCAAGGATTTAAATTATATTAAGGGATTTTGAAAAGAAATTATGGGGTTTATAGAATTTCGAAAGGTATGGGACGTTTTTAGAGGACCTATAAGCTTTTAGTGTATTTTAAAAGATTCCAAGGGATTTAATAAGATTTCTGAGGACCTAAATGATTTTACGGAATTGTAAACGATTTTAAAGAATGTTAAAGATTTTAGGAAATATAAAAAGATTCCAAGGAATTTTCAAATCATTTTAATAATTTGATGGTGTTCTGAAGGATTTTTGATGATTTTAGAGTATTTTTAAAAGATTTCAAGGTATTTTAAAGAAAATAAAAAATTTTCAAAGAATTTCCAAAGATTTGAAATATTTTAGGGTATTTTGAAAACTTTCAAGGAATTTTAAATAGATTTCAATAACTTAAAAACATTTCAAAGAATTTAAAATATTTAAGAGTATTTTTAATAATTTCAAGAATTGGTTACGAGATTTTAAAAGATTAAAAGGATTTCGAAAGATTTAAAAATATTTTAACTATTTGAGCGTATTTATAAAGATTATAAGGCATTTTGAAAAAGTTTTCAAAGATTTAAATGCTATTAAAGGATTCGCAAGGAATTTTCAATTGATTTCAATAATTTGAAGGTATACCAAAGTATTTTGAAAATTCAAGGTATTTTTAAAAGATTCCAAGGAATTTTCAATGAGTGAAAAATTGTTAAAGGAATTTTCACGGATTCAAATGATTCTGAGTGATTAAAAAAAATTAATGAGTTTTTGAATTACATTAGAAGATATGGAACGATTTTATAGGACCTATAAGATTTCAGTATATTTTAAAAGATTCCAAGGGCTTTTATAAGTTTTTATAAAATTTCACGGAGTCTTATAATATTTTAATGTATTTCAAAAAATGTATTCACCTGAAGTGAGGGATTTTGTAGTACTTTAAAGATTTAAAGAGATTTTCAAATATTTTGTAATTCAGTTGAATTCATTTTGAATTCACCCTGAATTCTTATTAATTTATCCCGAATTATTTAAAAACATTTAAATTCTTTGAAATTCTCTTAAATGTTTGGAATTCGAGAGAATGTTTTTGGAATTCTTTTAAATCTTTGAAATTTACTTGAATTCTTTGGAATTCACTTGAATTCATTGGAATTCTCTTGAATTCATTGGAATTCTCTTGAATTTTTGAAATTTACTTGAACTTTTGGAATTTACTTGAATTCTTTGGAATTCTCTTAATTCAATTTTAAAGATTTTAGTATTTTTAAATCATTCCAAGGAATTTTCAATTGATTTTAATAATTTTAAGGTATTCCCTCGGTTATTCCAAAGCATTGTAAAGATTTTAGTGTATTTTTAAAAGATTTCAAAGCATTTTCAAGAGATGAAAAATTCAAGGAATTCCGAAAGATTTGAATCATCTTAAGGGATTTAAATAATTGAATGTGTTTTTAAATAATTTTAGAAGATTTTGAAAGATTTTATAGGACCTATAAGGTTTATAATATTTTAACGAATTTCAAGGAATTTATTCAGAAGAAGTGAGAGATTTCATAATGTTTTAAAGATTTTAAGAGATATTCAAATATTTTTTGCAATTCAGTTGAATTCATTTGGAATTCACCCTGAATTCGTACTAATCATTGATGAATTATTTCGAATTCTTTTGAATTCTTTGGGAATTCCTTGAACGTTTGGAATTCACTTGAATTCCTCGGAAGTCTCTTGAATTTTTGGAATTCTCTTGAGTTTATGGAATTCACTTAAATTCTTTGAAATTATCTTGATTTAATTTTAAAGATTTTGGGATATTTTAAAAGATTCCAAGGAATTTTCAATTTATTTCAATAATTTGAAGGTATTCCAAACAATTTCAAAGATTTTAGGGTATTTTTATAAGTTTTTAAGTAATTTTCAAGGATTTCAATGATTTCAAGGGGTTTTGTAGTGTTTTCATGAATTCTCTTAAATTTCTGAAATTCACTTGACTTCTTTGGAATTCTCTTAAATTTTTGAAATTCACTTGAATTCTTAAAAAATTTTGAAATTCACTCAACTCAATGGATTTTGGAATTGTTAGACATTCCATGAAATTCTTTTGAATTCCCTTGAATTTTTCTAAACTCATTTCAGACTTTCTGAATTCAATGAATTTCTTCATACATTTTAATTAAAGGTTTCCGGTTCTTTTAATTTCACTCCAATTTTACTCAAATTAATGACATTTTAATAAGTGTACAGCAGCCCCGAGAATAATAAATAAAAAATTATAAATTTAAATTAAAAATGGTTTTATTCCATTTATAAAAGATTCTATATTAAAAATGTTACAAGATGACAATGTTGGTCTTTAAATATTAATGGCAAGGGAAAATGAAAAAGTAGTCCGGAAAAAATCAGGAAAAATCAGGGAATTTGCAAACTGAAGTTTTGCGGCCACCCTGGTCATTGAAGCAGAACAGAATTGCATCATGAATATCAGAATCATAAATTAAATTGCATCGTTAAGCAACATTCTCACAAAATTTGTTTACTTTCCAAATCCGTATAACTAGCTCAGAACTATAACGATTCTTGGCTCAGATTCTCACAGGTGGGCCGTGAGAATTTGGCATCGTTGACAATCTGAAAGTTATACTAATATCGAATTTCAGAAACGTTTCCAACAACCTCGAGGCGCCTGTCTTTTTAAATTTAAGAAGAGCAGGTGACAGATTTCTTGTAAACGCTGAACGTGAGTGACAGTTTTGTATCGTTTCCTCAATGAACGAATTTCAACCTCAGAATTCTGATTTCAAGTCTAATAAGCTAGCAATTGAAACCATGATACATCCAATATATACGGAAGAGCGATTTATGAATGAATGACGAGTTTAAAAATGTGTTTGTGTGAAATAGTATATTATGCACCAAGGGAGAGAAGAGGGACTTTATTGACGAATGTATATTTTCAGTGCGAGCCGAAGACGAGTACTGGAAATGGGCAGAGCCCATTTAATCATTTTAATCGCCGTTTACCTGCTTGTTTTACCCCCTCTTTTTAATTTTTTTTATCCGTATTTTATTCTTCATTAGTGCAAGCCCCCCCCCCCCTACTGGTAAGGGTCAGCGACAGCATCTGGCGATCCCTCAGCGACATGACGGAAAGTTGGGTAGCGGAGGTAGAGAAATCAGGTAGACGGCGATCAAATGGGCACCGCCCACTGAAAATATACACAAGTCCAAATACTACTTCTGGGTAGTGCCGATTTGATCGCCGTCTACCTAGATGCTCTACCCCCTCTACCTAACTTTCCCTTCTGCAGCTGAGGGATCGCCATACGCTTTCGCCGACCTTTGTCGGCAGGGGGTCCGTTGTACTAATAAGGAATAAAATATGAAACATAAACATTTTCTAATCTTGAAATTAGTAATTTGTGAATATTTTATTCGAAATCTAAGTTTTTAGCGTAAGTGCTATTGTGATATTTTTGCTTCCTCATAGAGGAAGCTTTTTTTATCATTTGAGCCTGAGCCCTGACAGTTGCAAATTTAGAAACTTTCAGATACAATCTATCAGCATAGACTTAAATCTGTATCTACTAGCGATAATTGCTATTTAAGTAGGAGCAGTAGATTTATTGCTCTTTGAAAGTTTAAAATTTTTAATAATAGAGACATTTTCAACTATTGCAGTTGAATTTCGATGAACCTATCAGTGGCCTGATAAACAATTTTAATTTTCAACTTATGACGGCAAATAACATATCGCACTTGTTCTTATTTTTATTTTATTGATACTTTTTACTTCTCTTTATTTTTATACTTATTCTTATTTTCACCTTATAAAGATAAAGAACATATAGTTAGAATGGTCAAAGAACATCGATATCAAATATAATGTTTCTAAATTAATGATTGGCAAATTTTTAAATGTTTATGTTTCGTATTTTATTCCTCATTAGTACAAGCCCCCCCCCCC
>CAKNYM010050448.1:304749-339695 GCA_932195095.1 Andricus curvator
CCCCCCCCCCCTCTGCTGGAAAGGATCAGCGACAGCATCTGGCGATCCCTCAGCGACATGAAGGAAAGTTGGGTAGAGAAATCAGGTAGACGGCGATCAAATGGGCACCGCCCACTGAAAATATACACAAGTCCAAATACTACTTCTGGGTAGTGCCGATTTGATCGCCGTCTACCTAGTTGCTCTACCCTCTCTACCTAACTTTCCCTCCTGCAGCTGAGCGATCGCCAGACGCTACACGGAAAAAATTTATCCGTAAAAAAGTCACGAACTAGTAGCTAGGTCTCGGATATGAGAAAAATTCAGCAGATATTTATGTATTTTCGTAAATAACCTGCGAACTTTGAGAAAGATTGAGGAACTCGATGTGAAAATTCTAAAACGGTTCATCACTTTTTTTTACGTGAATAATTACAAAAATATTACGAGTGATTGGGAAAAGATTCTCAGAGCACTCACGAGCTTGCCCGACAAATCTGGGAACTCCAAACTAAGTCGCCCTGTACGTGGGCCACGCACACACGCGCGGTGCGTGTGTGCGCTCGTATGTGTGCCTCGAGCTCGTCGAATGAGTGGCTAGAAGTTTTATAATACCTATTTTGTTTGGCCTCGATGGCTGCGCGTGTTTACGCACTCCTGGTTTATGTTTAGAAACTGGTGAGTCAGCAGTGTTTGAGGTTCGAATCTTCTGAGTTGCGAATTTATAAATTAATATAAAATTAAATCGCACAAATAAAATTTTTCCTCTTTTTATTTCAGTCTGAAATTTTCAGGAACTGTTCGTAGGAAATTCGAACTGTTCGTAAGAAACTTCGAAATTTATGCATATATTTCTCATAGAAATAAGGATTTAATGTTTCATTTTTTTATCTCGTATCCGAGACCTAGCTACAAGTTCGTGACTTCTTCACGGATAAATTTTTTCCGTGTATCGTCGACCCTTGCCAGCAGTGTTTTTCATGCTATCAAATATTTCAAACGAAGAAATATATTTCCGATTGTGTCAAAAATGCAGAAAAATAATTAATAATAATCTTCGAATTCATTCATTCACTTTGTCCAGATTAAAGCTCCTATGTTTCAGCTCGATTTGTGTGTGTAGTTTTTAGAATAAATAAACTTCTTTAATTTTGAACGGTGAAAATAACAGTTATTTTCTTTTGCCAGAAATTGAAAATTTTCATATTGAACGCCTTGATAGTCATTTTTAAATTTAATAATTTTCGATTGAAATATTCTAAATTCTTTAATTTTAAACGTACAAAATTGTCCGTTTCTTTACATTTATTTGAAACAAGAGTCGGCAAGAGTCGGCGACAGCGTCTGGTGATCCCACATCTGCATGAGGGGAAGTTGGGTAGAGGGGGTAGAGCAAACAGGTAGACGGCGATGAAATGGGCATTGCCCGTCCCTATGATTTTTGAATGTTCTGTACATTTAGGTTAAGCCAATAAGCAATTTTGATCGAGAAGATCACATCTAGAAGCGATGATCACTTTAAAGCCAAGTGTATAAGCCACTACGAGAAAATGATTCTCGCAGAATGAAATATAGAGAAAAATGTATAAAAGGCATGAAAAGACGAGCAAAAGTCACTTTACGATTCACTTTACCTATCACGTGTATCAAAGCCATTTTTGCTTGCGTCGCTAGAACAGGAAAAATTGGATTTACCTTTTGTTAAATCTCATTATCTGTTTTTTTTTCTTTAATTCAGACTTCACACTCTTTCCCCTCTTTTCCTGTTTTAAAATAATTCCTCTTATGGTTGAGAAGTCTAGTATTATATTTTAGGTTTAGTATTTATCTTATTTTTTGTTAAAAATTTTATTATTTGGTTGGAAATTTAATTATTTTGTTGAAAATTCAACTAACTTTGTTATTAAATTAAATTACTTGGTTAAAACATGAACTACTTTGTTAAAAATTCGTTTGTTGAAATTAAAAATTACTTTTTTTGACTGCGAATTTAACTATTCCATTTTTGACTGAAAATTGATCGTTTTTAGTTAGAAAATTCAAATTCTACATTTTTCGTTGAGAATTCATATTTTTTGGTTGAAAATCAAACTACTTGGTTGAAAGTTGTACCAATTTGTTAAAAATTCATTTTATTGGTTGAAGATTAAACTATTTTTTTTTTAAATTAGTTTTTTTGTTAAAAATTATATTTTTATCTGAAGATGTGACTATTTCATTTTTGGTTCAATATTCATCTTTTGGTTGCAAATTCAATTATTTGGATGTAAGTTGAACCACTCTGTTAAAAATTCAATTTTTTTGGTCAAGAATTTAACTATTTTGTTGAGAATTGTTTCTTTTTTTTGGTTAAAATTAATTTCTTGAACTAAAAATTTAATGATTCTATTTTTGGTTAAAAATTGAAAGTTTTTAGTTAAAAATTCAACTATTACATTTTTCGTTCAGAATTTTAGATGAAAATTCGATTAATAAGTTAAAAAATAGTATTTTTTGGTTGAAATATGAACTATTATATTTATTGTTGAGAATTCATCCTTCATGTTTAAAAATTAAACTACTTGATAGAAAGTTAAACTTCCTTGTTAAATTTTCTTTCCAACAAAAATGAACTTTTTGTTGAAAAATCCACTCTTCATCTTTTTCGGTAGAAAATTCAACTTCTGAGTTTTTTAGTTAAAAATTAATTTTTTAAACTAAAAATTCTAGATTTTGGTTGAAAATTCATATATTTTGTTGAAAGGCGAATTCGATACCTTTTTTTTATTTAAAATTATAATATTTTTGGTTGAAATATCAATTATTATACTTTTCCCCGAGAATTCGCCTTTTTTCGTTATAAATTGAACTACTTTATTAAAAATTCATTTTTTGTTTGTTAAAGATTTACGTTTTTTTCTATTCTTTTTTTATCTAAAATTAATTTTTGAACTGGGAGTTCAACTATTTAGTTAAAAATTAGAGGTAGAAACTTTATCTATTTTGGTTGAAAATAAACCTTTTTTTGAAAATTCCACTTTTCTGGTCGAAAATGCAACTCCCGTCTAAAAAATTCGTCTATTTGGCTTGAATAATCAACTTTTTGGTTGAAAACGTAACTTTTTCTAGTTGAAATTTAAGTTTTTAAACTGAAAATTTAACTATTTGGTTAAAAATTCATGTATTTTGTTGATAATTAGCGTTTTTTGGTGAAATTTAGCTGTTTTTTTTTGTTTAAATAAAAATATTTGTTTGTTAAAATGTCAAATATTATATTTTTTGTTGAGAATTATTCTTTTTTGGAAATTAAACATTTCTGGTTGAAAATGCAACTGTTTTCTAAAAGAATCGTCTTTTTGGTTTCCAAACTCAACTATTAGTTTGAACATGCAACTGTTTTTAGTTGAAATTTAAGTTTTTAAACAGAAAATTAAACTATTTGGTTAAAAATGCACGTATTTTTTTGGAAATTCGTGTTTTTTTGTTGAATTGGACTGTTTTTCATTTGAAGTTAAATTTATTTTTTGTTGAAATATCAACTTTGATATTTTTTGTTGAGATTTCATTGTTTGGATTGACAATTCATCTTTTTTGGTAGAAACTTTATCTTTCTTGGTTGAAAATAAACTTTTTTTTCAAATTAAACTTTTCTGGTTGAAAATTCAACTGTCCTCTAATAAATTCGTCTTTTTGGCTTGTAAATTCAACTATTTGGTTGGAAATGCATGTATTCTCTTGAAAGAGCGTGTTTTTCGGTTGAATTTAACTGTTTTATATTTAAAATTAAATTTTGTTGTTGAAATATCAAATATTATAATTTTCGTTCAGAATTTATCTACTTTGGATTGAAAATTCATCTTTTTGGGTAGAAACTTCATCTTTCTTGGTTGAAAATGAACTTTTTTGTTGAAAATTCAACTTTTCTGATTAAAAATTCAACTGTTTGTTTAAAAATTAATTTCTTTGATATTCAGCTATTAGTTTAAAAATTCAACTTGTTTGAAAATTAACTTGCTAGATGAAAATTAAACTTTTCGTGTTTCAAAGTCAACGGATTTATAAAACATTTGACATTTTAGCTTCAAAAATAAATTTTTGTTGAAAATGGAATATTTTTCGTCTCAAAATCTCACGAATTTAAAGCGTTTCCTAGTTAATTTAATATGGTACTCACATTAATCTTATTTACAAAAATTGATTCCCCTATTTTCTTGAAAAACCACCCTATATCTCCCATTTTGAGATCATTTTGGGCAGTGAAGTCTGTTAATTTGGTTCCTTGGTTTTCATGAACAGGTACCTTTGTTTTAGAAGGGATATTTGTATGAAAATGGTGAAAATGAAGAAACTTACGTTGGGCTTCATATCCTTCGATGGTTTTTGAAAAAACTGGTTTTCCAGATTCGGTTGTTGACAAGGCAACCCTTGCAGTTCTTGACTCAGAGCCAACATTTGAACCAGCAATCACTGTTTGATAAGAACTTGAACTTTCAGAAACTTTTTCTGATCCATAAAGAGAGCCAGAGGTTCTTCTTCCACTTGATGATAGTTGTGAAGATGATTCCACATGTGTGGCAACTCCACTTTGACTGCTGGAGACTGATGAATATTCTGGAAAAGAAACCGTTTTTTTCACTATCGACACTTTTTTTTTAACGCTGCAGCTATTTTGCTGCTTTTCTGTAAAAAATGAAACTAATGCTGCTATTTTCTCAAATTTCTTGCTAATGCAACTATTTTTTTCATTTTGTCTTTAAACATATTTTCAAACTTCTTTCTTTTATTTAAACTATCCAAGTTTTCAGTTTTCTGAACTATTATTTTAAAAGTATTAAGAATGGACTTTAATGTTTATTTAAACTATTATTCTTTAGCTTATAAATTATGAAAATTTTTGTTAATTTATCGCAGGCTTCACAGTACTTTTTGTTCAGCTAATTATTTTTGGTTGGAAAGTCTACTATTATATTTTGGTTGAAAAATAATCTTTTTTAAATGAAAATTTTATTATTTAAAAAAAATTCAATTATTCTTATGGAAATGCAACAATTTGGTTAAAAAGTTATTAGTTTTGCTTGGAAATTCAAACATTTGGTTAAAATTTCGTCTTTTCGGGTTGAAAATTCAACTATTTGGTTAAAAATGAACTTTTTTGTTGAAAATTAATCTCTCTTGGAAGAATATTATCTTTTTTTATTAAAAATGCAACCATTTTGTTGCAAATTCAATTATTCTGATAAAAATTCAACTATTGTTTAAAAATTCAATAGATCTTTATATCAAATTATTTTTTTTTCTGTAGAAATATCAACTATTACATTTGTCGTTGGAAGCTATTTTCTTTGCTTGAAAATTGGAATTTTCCATTTTTGGTTAAGAATTTCTCTTTCTTAGTTCAAAATTCAACTACTTGGTTGAAATATCACTATTTTGTTAAAAATTGAATTTTGCTGTCGAAGATTTATAATTTTAGTTGAAAATTCATCTCCTTTGTTGAAAATCTAACTAGTGTGTTAAAAATTCCTTCTTTTTGTTGGTTTAAAACTAATCTTTTTGGTGGAAAATGTTACTATTCCATTTTTTGTTAAAAATTTATATTTTTCAGTGAAAAATTCAACTACTTGGCTTAAAGTTGAACTATTTTATTGAAAATTAATTTTTTTAGTGGAAGATTCATCATTTTGGTTGAAAATTGATCACTTTTGGTAACAAATTTAGCTGTTTTTTCAAAAATGCATTCTTTTTTTTTTGTTGAAACATCAACTTTTACATTTTTTGCTGAAGATTTATCCTTTTTGGTTGAAAATTCAAATTTTCGGTTAAAAATTGGTGTTTTTGGTTTGAAAATTTAACTATTCGGTTGAAAATCAACTTTTTGGTTGAAAATTCAAAAATTTGGTGGACATTTTTTTTCTTCCCTGACTGGAAAATATTTTTTGATTGAAAATTCAACTCTTTTGTTAAAAATTCATCTCTTTGGGTAGCAGTTTGACCTTTCTTGGTTGAAGATGCAATTATTTTGTTGAAAATTTGTCTTTTTGATTTAAAAATTCATTGCTTTTGGTAAAAATTTGGTGTTTCTTAGGTTGAAATTCATATTTTGGGGTTAAAATTGAATTGTTTTATAGAAAACTCGTCTTTTTTCCTTGAAAATTTAACGATTGCGTTGATTTTTTTACTGAAAAATCTTTTTTGTTTATAAATGCAACTGTTCGGTTGATAATTAATCTGTTCTGGTTGAGGATTTAACTTTTTCATCAAAAATTTGTTCTTTTTGGTAGAAAATGTATCTGTTTTGTTCAAAATTCTTTTTCTTTGTTGAAATTAATTTTTTGAACTGAAAATATAACTATTTCAGTTTGTGTTAAAAATTGTCTATTTAATTTTGGAATTCTACTATTTGGTTCAAATTGCATGCACTTTGTTGTAGATTCATCTTTTTGGGAGCAAATTAATATTCTTGGTTGAAAATGCATCTTTTTCCTTGAAAATTGAATACTTTGGTTACATTATTTTTCTTTTTTCACTAAAAAATCTTTCTTGACTGAAAATTCAACTCATTTGATAAAAATTCGTCTTTTTGGTTTCAATATTCATCTGTGTATATTGAAAATTCAACTAATTGGTTGAAAATTCAACTTTTTTGCACAAATTTAATTTCTTTTGCTTGAAAGTTAAAACTATTTGGTTGTAAATACGACTGTTTTGTTAAAACTTTTTTTTGTTCAAAATTAATTTTTTTAACTGAAAATTTAACTATTACATTGTAGATTGAAAATTGACATTTTTCATATGCGAATTCAACTGTCTGGTAGAAAATAATTTTGTTTTGTTGAAATTCATATTGTCGAGTTAAAAGTTCAACTGTTTTGTAGAAAATGCAATATATTTCGACTTAGAATCTTAGGGATGTACCTATAATAATTTTATATAAAAGAATTCATTCCCCTATTACTTTCCTATTTTCGTGAAAGATCACCCTATTGCCCCTGTTTTAAGAGCATTTTGGGCTGAAAAGTTAACCCCTCGATTTAATATTTCACTAATTTAATTTTGAATTAATCAGATGAGTTCGAGGCCTGGTTTCTGAACAAGGTTTCAACTAGAATGATCATCTTAAACTTGTTTGGCATCTTACCTTCAACAAGTTTGGAGGAGGCACTGTACCGGCTCGAAGAGTATCGAGACATGTCTTCGCCTTCCTCGACCTTGACTTTTTTGGATTCTGATTCCTTGATTGCAGTTTCTTCCTTCCTTTTTTCGGGTAATTTTGAATCTGGAGGTCTGGCAGCCTCGGGTTTTGGTGGTTGGACGTTGATTGGTTCAGCTTTACTGGTTGATATTTCTGGTTCGTCGGTCAATTGTAGATCATCTGCTGCATGTTCTGCAAGAGCTACAACATCACTCGCATATTGTCGAATTTCATTCAGCCAGTCTTCTTTCACTGAATCTTTATGGGCCACAAAAGTGATGGGGTAACCTACAGCTCCTGGCTGATGCAATTCAAATGATCTTGGTTCTTCTGGGTGGTCCTTAACTTCTACTTCTGGCAGCTATGAAACGAAAAAAATTGGTTAGAAATTCGAAAAGAGGTTTACTTTTGAATGGAGAAGATGTAAAATTTTGTTTATTCTACTGGTCCATCTGGTGTTTTATAGGAAGGGTAGCTTTCGCTCTCCAATGGCAGTAGTTTTTTAGTTCGACAGTTGATGTTTTTAAGATGCTAACTAAAAATTAACTAATAATACCTTTCTGATAAAACATTACATAGGCAATATAAAAAGACAAGGTGTCATGGTACTATGCCGACGACGTCCAGACCATTATAAAAGTTTTAATAAATATATTTCTAGATAAAAACCTAGTGTTACGTTTTGATACAGTCTTGTCCCATCGTCAGATCTTACTTACTACTATTTAGAGAATTTTGTCGACAAATTAATTGATTTTTCATTTTCCAGTTAGATAGACCAGTAGAACAAAAAAACTCTTACATCTTCTTCATTGGTCAACAATCTTAATATTTTGATCACAAGATCTATTATTGTTTCATTCTAAATTTAGACAATTAGATAATTATAAGATGATTATATAACTATCACATAATTAATTAATTTAATTATATCTATCGAAATATCTATCAAGATAATTATATTCTTTTTTGTTGGAATCATAAAATTAGGAGTCTTCACAACACTCCTTTCCTTGTTTCCTTGTTTCCTTATTTTCCCTTTTTGAAAAGAACTCCTCTTTTTCCCCCTGTTTTGAAGAAACTTCACCCCCTTTCTCGTTTTTTTTTGCTAAAATGCGAGGTGAATTATATATATATATATATATATATATTATATATATATACCATTAAACCATTTCCCTTTCAGGGTAGGCGTGACACTACCCGATTCGGGTAGTGTTTCTAGGTTTTTCTTGTAGTTATAAATAACTACAAGTGTGGGCTCACCACACCCACGATGTGCCAACAGCACTCATGTCAGTATTCTTGAATGGTCACCCATCCAAGTACTAACCGCGTCCAACGCTGCTTAACTTCAGTGATCTGACGAGAACTGGGTTTTTCAGCGTGGTATGGCCGTTGGCAATTGATAGAACTTAATAAGAAAATCTCACCATTTTTGGTTGAATGTTAATTATTTTTAATTTAATAGTCTACCATAATATTTTTGGTTCAGAATTCATCTCTTTTAGTTAAAATTTCTACTTCTTGGTTGAAATTTTGATTATTTTGTTGAAAATTACACTATTTTGTTAGAAAGTACATTTTTTATGAAAGTCAAACTACTTGGTAAAAACTTAATTTTGTTTGTTTGAAGATTTATCTATTTGGTTGCAAATTTAACTATGTTTTTTTGGTGCTTAAAATTAATTTTCTTAACAAAACACAAAATTATTTCATTTTTATTTTAAATTGATATTTTTTAGTTAAAAATGCAACTATTTGATTGAAAATTCAAGCATTTTGTTAGAAATTCATCTTTTTTTAGAAAATTAATCTTCTTGGTTGAAAATTTAACTATTTGGTTAAAAATTCAACTGTTCGAGTTAAAAATTAATCTATTTCGTTTAAAATTAACTTTCTTGTTGATAATTTATATTTTCAGGTATGAAATTAAACTTTTTGCTGAAAATACGTTTTTTTTGGCTATAAAATTCAAAAGTTTGTTTGAAATTGTTTTTTTTTTTAGACTGAAAAATCTTTCTTGGTTGAAAATGGAATTATTTTGTCGAAAATTCGTCTTTAAAAATTTTATCTTTCTTAGATGAAAATGTAACTGCTTGGTTAATAATTAATCTCTTTTGGTTGAGGTCTCAAACAAAATTTAACTATGTTTTTGAAAATGCGTTTTTTTTTGTTGAAAATTAATCTTTTTGATTCAACTACTTTCTCAAAGATTCATTTCTTTAGTTGAAAATTCATCAGATTGGTTGAAAATGGAACTATTTTGTAGAAAATTCGTTTTTTTGGTTCTCAAAATTCATTTTCTTAACAAAACACAAAATTATTTCATTTTTATTTTAAATGGATATTTTCTAGTTAAAAATGCAACTATTTGATTGAAAATTCAAGCATTTTGTTAGAAACTCATCTTTTTAAAAAAAATTAATCTTCTTGGTTGAAAATTTAACTATTTGTTTAAAAATTCAATTATTCTCGTTAAAAATTCATCTATTTCGTTTAAAATTAACTTTCTTGTTGATAATTTATATTTTCAGGTATGAAATTAAACTTTTTTGCTGAAAATACGTTTTTTTTTGGCTATAAAATTCAACAGTTTGTTTGAAATTTGTTTTTTTTTAGACTGAAAAATCTTTCTTGGTTGAAAATGCAATTATTTTGTCGAAAAGTCGTCTTTAAAAATTTATCTTTTTTAGATGAAAATGCAACTATGTACCTGTTTTGTTCAAAATTCTTATTTTTTGTGAAAATTAATTTTTATGACTGAAAATATAAATATTCTATTTGGAGTTTAAATATTCACCTTTTCATGTTGAAAATTCAACTATTTGGTTAAAAATTCAAATTTTTTGCAAAAAATTAATTTATTTTGCTTAAAATTTAACACTTTTTGTTATAAATACAACTGTTCCATTGAAACTTCGTTTTTTTGTTTAAAATTAATTTTTTAAACTGAAAATTTAACTATTTGATTATTGGTTGGAAATTGATTCTTTTTAGATGAAAATTCAACTGCTGGCTGGAAAATTAAGGTATTTTGTTGAAGATTCGTTTTTTGTTGTAGCAAATTAATCTTCTTGGTTGAAAATTCATTTACTGAGTTGAAAATAATCTTTTTTGTTGAAATTCATATCGTCGGGTTGAAAATTCAACTGTTTTGTAGAAAATTCTTTTTTTTTTGGCTTGAAAATTCTAAAATTTGGTTGATTTTTTTTCTTGACTAAAAAAGACTTTTTTGTCAAAAATTCAACTCTTTTGTAGAAAATCCGTCTTTTTTGTTTGAAAATTCAACGATTTGGTTGAGTTTTTTTTCTTTCTTGACTGAGAAGTCATTTTTGGTTGAAAACTCAACTCCTTTGTTGAAAATTCGTCTTTTTAGTTCATCCTCGAGTTCATATGTGTAGGTCGAAAATGAAACTTTTGTATTTGAAAACTTAACTGTTTTGTTGAAAATTCAACTTTTCTGCAAAAAATTAATTTCTTTTGCTTGAAAGTTTAAAATAATTGGTTGTAAATACAACTGTTTCATTAGAAAAATCGTTTTTTTTTTGTTTAAAATTAATTGTTTTAACTGTAATTTAACTATTAAATTATTGGTTGGGAATTGATTCCTTTTAGATGAAAATTCAACTGTTTGGTTGAAAATTGGTCCTTTGGGTTGAAAATTTAATCAATTGGTAGAAATTAATCTTTTTTATTGAAATTCATATTGTCGGCTTGAAAATTTAAATGTCTTGAAGAAAATGCAATATATTTCGATTTAGAATCTTAGGAATATGTTACCTACAATAATTTTATTTAAAAGAATGTATTTCCCTATTATTTTCTTGTTTTTGTGAAAAAAACCCTATTTTCTCAGATCTCAGTCCTCAGATCTTCAAAAATAAATGAGTAGAGTTGACCCAATTTCTTAATAAACTATTAAATTTGATTAAATTTTAATACGATAGTGTGATACTTACTCGAATAATATCTTTGAGTACAAAAACGGATCTGTCTTCAGAGATGCGTCTGACTTTGCAAACTAAGATTCGTGCTTTAAACAAAAATAAATATCTCTCCTTGCATTTTCCGTCCTTGTCGATTACAGTATACCATTCCTAAAATACAAAAAATATTGTTTAAATAGCAATATTCTATCCAATTTGGAATAAAGTATTATTATATCCAAATTTTTAAATTGTGAATATTATAAAATAATACTAACGTGAGTAAGTAATCTTCCAAGTTTGTGTATGTTTCCTTTATATCCCTCGATATTGCTAATGAACTTGTTATCTGTTGCTCGATGAGGGATCCCTAGCATCAACTCCAGAGCGTTCTGGAGGTCGTCGCAATTTTCGCCTAGCCGGGTCGAATACTTGACCAACTCCTGTAAAAATTAAAATTAAAATTGGTTAGAAACATCGAAAAAATCATGAAATTATATTAATTTCCCCTATTCCCCTGCGTTTCCCCTTTTTTCTTCGAAAATTCCTTTGTTCCCCTATTTGCGAGAAACTTCTCCTTTTCTCCTCATATTTGTACGATATTGAAGCACTTTAATGAATTATTTATAAATAAAGAAAGTACAAAATAAATTAGCAATATTTCGAAACGCAAATATACCTATACTAGACAAAAGTTGTTATCCAATTCAAAATTAGAATAGTTAAAAAATATAATTATAGTAATTTAAAATGAAATATTAGAAGTAGAATACTTTTCGTTTCATTTCAATTAAAATTATTAATTATATTCATGATGAAAAAACAAATTTTTGAAAAAAATATTTGATTATACTTACACGTATCACGATTTGATTATTATTAACGCTTAAATTTTTAAGAGAGAAAATATTTGTGAGTATCAGAACGTTTTGAAAAATAACGACCTAAGTAGGTACATCCAATTTAAAAAAAAAATCTCAATATCAGAAATCATTAAAAAATAATTAAAAATGATTTAAAAGTATAATATTTCTTATAAAAAGATTTGGTCAGATCGTCTGAAAATGTCTGACTTGTTCTACTGAAACGCCTGAAGATGGCCTTGTACTACTGACACTGCGCCTTACCATGCATGACTTACTCTACTATACATATTTTTGGGCCCTTAATTTACGTCAAAAATATTTTATTTTATATTAAAATATTGATAATTATTGAATTGAGATAGTTGGGATACGAGTGTAGGCCAATTACTGAGCAGACTCAATAAAAATTGTACTTCAAATTTATTTGGCCCTTCCAATACTATTTTCAAGTATCTCGCAATTTTTGTTCGTTCATTTTAAAAAAGATCTTAAGCTAGGAATTTTTGGAACGTAATTTTCAGAGATCGAACCTCCTTAATTAATAATAATTTTAAGTTTGAAATAATTAGTTTTGAAAGTTTTCAATTAGAAAGCATGTCATTTTCAAAGTTATTAGTATAATTAAGTGATCTTTTTGGATAGAAATATTATTTTTTAGTAAAAAAATCTATTCAATCACTTTAAATGTGACTTGATACTACATTACATGATACTTGTTAATAATATATTTATTATCTTTGACATTTCTATAAGTCAAAGTTAAATTTATAGTTTTTAGTGTCCAATTATAAAACAATTTAATTTTTAAGTCCTTGAAACTGAACACTTTTTCTTAAAAACCTTAAATTTGAAAATATTTGGTTTAAAAATTGAATAGTTTTTGATGTAAATATTATAAATTATTTTATTTTTATTTCAAACGTACAAAAACAGGCTTTTTAAAGTCTTAGAAATCGTATTTGAAAATTGAAATATTCTTTTTTTTGAAAATGTTCTAAAATATTTAACATTTCAAAGTCAACTCAAAACAACAATTTCAAATTGAAAGGCTTAAATTGTGCAATTTCAAACATTGAAATCATATATAGCAATCTTGTTTTGCATTTTTTTTTCATTTTCAATGTAATGTCTCAAAATTGTATGATTTTAAGTTGAAGATTTAAAAAATGAATGGTATAAAATTGAAAAATATGGGATTAGAAAATTTAAAGAATGACTGATAATTCTAAATGAAGTGCTGAAAATTACACGATTTGAAATCAAAAGTTAAAAATTGTTTTGTTTAAAATAAAAATAAATGAAAAAGGAAAATATCTGAAATTTGATACATAAGTTTTAATTTTGCAATTAAAAGTGAAATGGTAACATTTTTGAAATTATAATTAACAATTTCAAAATTGCTTTTTTTCTAAACGATTCAAATTCACCTAAAGGAACAGAAATTGTAAGGGTTTTGAGTATTACAAAGTTTTAATATCACAATTCTTGGTGACTAAATTTGATTGCAGTTGTAAATGAAGTTTGGATTCGTTTAACTTTCAACAATCCGTAATAAAATTTTTTTTATTCGTAATGTTTCTGATTCAAAATTACTTTTTATTATAAACGTTTTTTAGAATAATTCAATTTGAAAAGTTTAAACTTGACAAATTTTCCATCCTGAACGGCGAAAATGAAAAATAAAAAAATCTATTTTTTTTCTTAGAAAAATTTATATAATTAATTTGAATGTTAAATTGCAATTTTTGTTCTTATACAAATTTAAAATCCTAGAATTTTAGAAGCTTTGACTTTGTAATATTCAATTCAGTTTTCAATTTCATATTATAAAATTTTAATTAGCTTCGAATTAAATATTATTATAATTCACCATTTTTGAAATTTAAAGTATTCAACTTTGAACGCCTTTAATTAGAAATGATACAATTTCTTTGAATTTTATATAGTCCAATTTTTTAAATTCTAATCTGAGAGTATTAAATTTTTAATCTTTTGAAATTGTTCTATTTTCCAAATTTTAGTTTGAAATTATTTAATTTCGAGATGCTTCAATTCAATTTAAAATTATTTCATTCTGAACACTGAAATGTTTTAATCTGAGAGCTTCTGATTCAAAATTCTTCAAATTCAAACACTTTTTATTTTAAATTATTCAATTTTAAATGCTTACATTTAGAAATTAGAAAAGTTTAATTTTATTTTTATTCCATTCAAAATATTGTCCTTTTTTAAATTTTACCTAATCTAAAATTTTGATTTAGAACGTTTTCAATTCAAAATCGTTCAATATATATATATACAATATATATATATATATATATATATATATATATTTGAAATTGCAAACGCTTTCAATTTGAAATTATTAATTATTAATTATTGTTTCAAATATTTTTGAAACTTTATATTAAAAAATTTGTTTAGAAATGGATTTTTAAATTGTTTATATCTTTAATGTTAGGCAATAAAAGCCAGAGACGTGAACGAGATATTTGCGCGGCTGTATTTGCTACTAGTTATTAATAATTAATTGAAAAAATAACCGAAATTTAGTAAAAAAAACGTAATCGTCTTGAAAAAAGTTCTAAGTAGAGTGAACCATATATGGCTAGGCATCCACTTTCAGTAGTAGAATTATGTTCAGTAGATCATGCCAACTATGACAAGACGAAAAATAAAGTTAATAACTTTTGAAGAGTGCCGTTCTTTTAAAATATCCATATTCATTCCAAAATGCGTAGAATTAGTAAACAAAGTATCCAGGAATGTTATCTTGGAGGATATTATTTTATTTTAGTTTATTTCAGTACAAATTGTTTCTAATGCATACAATATTACTTTCTACAAATGATTATATGTTTAAATATTTTTTCAAAACAATTTATTATTGTTTCTAACAATTTTCTCTCAGAAGGTCGCGTTTTTTACAATTTAAACAAAAATTTAATATTAATTAAGTTAATTAATAATAAATCTTGAATTGTTTAAAAATAGGTTATTATTCATAACAATATATTCTCTTAGTATGATGCTAGAATTTTGCGATTTTTTTCTGAAATTGTTCACTTTTTGTCCAATTTTTATTCAGAGCTAGGTGATAATTAATGCAATTTAACACAGCATGATTGTTTAAACAATTTATTATTATTTGTAATAATCTCTCCTTTGGAAAATGTTAGAAAGTTGTGGTTTTCCTGATTTTTTCAACTTTTTGTTCACTTTTCGCTTAGAGTGATATTTTAATTGATGCAATTTAACAAAAATAATTGTTTCAATAATTAATTATTTTTATCACTATCTTCTCCTGTAAAAATGCTAGATAGTTACGGTTTTTCCTGAAATTTTTAACTTTTTGTCCACTTTTCACTTACTGAGATTACGAACACAATTGTTTAAACAATTTATTATTGCTTATAACTATCTTATCTCAGAGTACTGCTAAAAAGTTGCGATTTTTTCTGAAATTAAAATAAGAATCATTTGAAATTCTCGTATCGTCGTGCACCACTATTGGAGAGTGCTATTTTTTTTGAAAAAAGTCCCCTTCAGCTTGCATAAAAAGCAAATTTGTTAGTGTTGTTGGGCAGTTTTTCGGTAGCATTTGAGTAGCAAACGAAAGGATAACGTGCCATGAAGATGACCTGTTTTTAGAGCGCTAAATCCGTACGGCGCCCACTCTCGCCCTCACACTAACTCAAAATCGCATGTGAAAGCTGCGACCATCACACACACACACATGCGAATTTCAAATTCGTTTCGTCGTCCATCGACGCTAAACGTAATGGACCGAAGATATAAAATCGATTTTCTCAGATTTCGGAGACAGATTTTATCTCCTTTCTAAACTAAGAATGACAAGGAGGTCTTGCAAGACTTCCGATGAGAAAACCAAATATCTTATTCTGTACATGAGATTTTGTTTATGGTAGATTCGTATAGAGCAAAAATTCTTATAAAATGTATCGTGGTTCAGAAATAGATGGCTGATCATTTGGTAATCATTTTATAAATAAGTGTTGCTCATCTTTTTTGTGCAAACGAAGTTGTATAGGAGGGCTGATGTTTTTAGTGGTGAGATTTGAATGATTAATAGATTCAATTTTTAAAAGGAAACTCAAATAAAAAGTGCATGAATCCTATCTAAAAAATACTGCCTGAAATTGCTTGAAGTGGCTGTTTTCAGTTTGTTCCTTTCAATTTTCTGAAATTTTTTTAATCGAAATTGTAAATAATTCTTTAATATAAAGACAACAATTATGTTCATAACTTTTTGACCAACATTATTTTTAAATGACAACAGGATTCTATTTATAATTTCTTAACCATATTGAATGAGGCTATATGTATTTATCTATTAATAATGTTTTTTCATATTGAGAAATAAATCTGTTCTTAAATTTTGGCTATCCCAATATAATTTGTAAAATGTTTCACACTTATAAAGAGGTGAGAAAAATAAAATTATGGACAAAAACTTAGAATATCTTAATTTACACAGAGTACACAATTTCGGTACCAGTAACAAAAAAATTACCGGTGCCGACAAAACAATTTCTGGGAAAATTTTAAATGATTTAGATTTTATTCTCGGTTTTATTTTAAAACATTAATTTGAAGCTTTGAATATTTTAAAATACTTCGAGAAAGAATCTGGATGATTTTAAAGTATTTTTTTTTTTTAATTTTTGCAAGATTTAAAAAAATATTGGAAAACTCTGAATCATTTCAAAAGACATTTCAATGTTTCAGAAGTTTTGAAAAGATTAAAAAATGTGTTAAAGTTTAAAAAGTCTTCAAGACATTTCAAACAAAATGTAGATTTGTCAAGGTTTCGATATAAAACTTTGAATTGTTTCTTAAGATTCTAGGGAAAATTTAAATTAATTTTTTATTTTGATAGATTAGTTTCAAGAAAATATATTAAAATATTTTAAAAGATTTCAAATGATTTCCCAAAATTTCGAAAAAGAATGTCAAAGATTTTACAGAAAACTTTTTCAATTTGCAAGATTACAAAATTCTAGAAAAAATGCAAATCATTTTTAAAGATATTTAGAAGTTTTTAAAAAAGTCTAAAAAAGATTTGAAATTTGAAGAAATATATAATAAAATTGATTCTTCATCTTGAAAAATTAATTTGAAGAGAATATTCAACAATATTTTGAAACATTACAAAAGATTCCCAAAGTTTTGAAAAGATACAAAAATAATTTTAAACTTAAAATTATTTCAAAAAATTTAAAAAGAATGTAGATTCTTAAAGATTTGGAGGAGAAAACTTAGAAGCTTTTTAAGAATATTAAAAACTTTCAAGAGAATACAATTTTTGTTTAAAATTTGCAGATTTTTTAAATTCTAAAAGATTTCCAAATTTGTTAAGGAAGAATCTGGAAGATTTTCAGAAAATTTATTTTACTTTTGCAGAATTTTGTTTAAGTTTTACGAAAAGTTAAAATCATTTTAAAATATATTAGGTAGAAGTTTTTGAGAAATTTTAAAAATAATAAAACATTTAAAAAGGTTTTTTGAAAAACCTAAAATAAAATGAAGATTTTTGAATTTAAAGATTTCGAAATAAAATTGTTGAAGTTTTTTCAAAATTTTGAAAAGTTTGAAGATAATAAGAAATGTTTCTTAAGATTCCCGAAAATATTTAAAGTGATTTCATTTCCAAAAATTAATTTAAAGAGAATGTTAAAACAGATTAAAAAGATTTTAAAACATTACGAAACATTTCCAAAATTATCGAAAATGAATCCGGAAGATTTCAAGACTTTTTCCTAGGAATACTTCGAGTAATTTTAAGAGATATTTAAGGATTTTAGAAGTTTTGAACAGGTCAAAAATACTTTAAAACATTGAAAAATTGATAAACTATTGTTAAATTTTTTCCAAGTTACAAAAAGTCCTAAATATCCTTCACATTCAAATTTTGCCTGAAATTTGGTAAAATCCTGTAAAATAAAAAAAATAAATTCTTCAAATTCTCTAAATACTGTTTAGATATATCTGAAATGTTCAAAAATCTTTCCAAATTTTTTAGAGAAATCTAGGAAAATTATATTTATATAATTTTAAAGCAAATTAACAGAAATAAATAGTTATAAAAAATTTTTATTTTGTATCAAAAAATATTGTTACCTTTAAATTATAATCTGTCTAAAATTGTCTTTCTTTCTTGACTGAAAAATATTTTTTGGTTTAAAATTCATCTTTTTGGAATGAAAGTTCATCTTTTTTGGTAGAAATTTGATCTTTTTTATTAAAATTGCAAATGTCTCGTTTAAAATTAAAATCTTTTTTGGCCAAATTTTTCAATTTTGCTAGGTTAAAAAATGTGAGAAAAAGTTCAGATAAGTTTAAGAGATATTGAGAAGTTTTTAAAGGATACAAAAATAATTTTATTTAAAACAAAATGAAGATTTTTGAAGATTTCTAACAACAAATTTAGAAGCTTTTTAAGAATTTTGAAAGCCTTAAGATGATAAAAAAATGTTCTCAAGATTCCTTGGAGTATTTAAAGTGATTATTTTCAAAAATTAACATGAGAATATTTGAAAAGATTTAAGAAACTTACAGAAGATTTCAAAAATGCGCAAATATCAATGCGAGTGATTTTAACAGAATTTTATGCATAATTCGAGTCAGTTTAAAAGATATTCAGGATTTTTTGGAATTTTTAAGAAATAAAAGATATTTTAAGTTTTTAAAGATTTTCAAATATTTCCAAAACATTATTAAATTTTTTTCTACAGTTATTCAAAATTTTTATTTTGTATTAAAAATTAATTTTTTCTTTAGATTATAATTTGCCTGGAATTTTTTGTATTTTGGAATGAAAAATATTTCTTGGTTGCAAATTCAACAATTTTGTCAATCATTCGACTTTTTGGTTGAAAAACTCATCCCTTTTGTTAAAAATTTCATCTTTCTTTATTAAAATTGCAAATGTTTCGTTTAAAATAAAAATATTCTTTTGCTGAGGATTCAACTATTTTGTTAAAAATTCGTTTTTTTATGAATTCAGCTCTTTTTATTTAAAAATAAAATGATTTTTTAGGATAATAATCAACTATTATATTTTTTGTGGAGAACTCATCTTTTTTGGTTAAAAATTAAACTACTTGGTTAAATATTAAACTACTTTCCTAAAAATTCTCTTGTTTCGTTGAAGATTCATGATTTTAGTTTAAAATTCATTCCTTTTGTTGAAAATGTAACCATTTTGTTCAAAATTTTATCTGTTTTGGTACAAAAATTAATCTTATTGGTTGAAACTTTATCTTTTCGGTTGAGAATTCAACTATTTTGTTAAAATTTTTGTTTGTTTATGAGTTCCACTATTCTTGATTCAAAATTGAAATATTTTCAGATTGAAATATCAACTATTACATTTTTTGTTGAGAATTCATCTTTTTTGGTTGAAAAAACCACTACTGGAAAGTTAATCTTTTTGATCGAAAATCCATGTATTTAGTTTGAAATTAAACTATCTGGTTAAAAAGTAACTGTTTTTGGAAAATTTGTATTTTTGGGATCAAAAATTGAACTTTTTTGTATGAAATTCGTCTCTTTTGGAAAATATTTATTCTTTTTTAGTTTATAAAATAACAGGTTGAAAAATAAACATTGTTGATTGAGAATTCAACTATTTTGTTGATAATTTATATTTTTTGGACAAATTTAACTGTTTTTTATTTAAAATCAAAATATTTTTGGATTGAAATATAAACTGTTACATTTTTCGTTGAGACTTCATCTTTTTTGTTTGGAAATTCAACTATTTGGTTGGAGAGAAACTTTTTAGTTGAAATTTTTATTTGAAATATCTGAAAATTTAAAAAATCTCAATAAATGTTGTTAAGATCTTTGATTTTAGAATTTGAAGCTTTGGAAAGGAAATGTAGGTACGGGATTTTCATTTCTTGGAGGTTTGAATAAGCTTCCAAATTTGCTTGATTTTGATCTAGGGTCCATTAATATGCCTTGTTGTCTTAGGAAAGACATGTTTTGGTTAGCGTATTACGTTTGTTAATCTCTGAAGGTCGAGGGGATAGTCTTGTTGGACATTTTACAGCACGAGTTTTGAAATTTCACCTTGGCTTTGTACAGACAAAAATAGTAAAATCAGTGACCCAAAATTTGAAAGAAAAAAAATTTGGCTATTAATTTAAAAAATAATTTAATTACCTTCAAGAGGAGTTGGTAGTCGTTTATGCGTTGTATCGGAAGTTTCAGGTGTTCCGATAATCTTTTGTCGTCTCCAAGAGTCTGGCTCAGCTCCTAAAACATTAATAATTATAAATTAAAATAAGAAAAAAATTTCCATTTATCGTATTCAATTTACAGGGCTTGAGATCAATTTTTAAATTTCCTAATTTTCATATTTTCAGTGTAATAATAAATTAGTTTTATAAGTTTTCTTTAATCTGAAAATGAAAGTTTAATAGAGAAATTACGCCTAAAACTACGTGTTTTTCAATTAAAAATTTATTGTAATAAAACTAAACTATCATCCTTTTTTTCTTTACGTTCTAAATTAAAATTGTGAAGTAAAAAATAAAATAAAAAAGTGTCGATGTTCAAATAAATTTCAAAATATCAATATAGTTTCGGATATTTAATTTTTTTTTTCGTGAAAATAACGAAAAATGTACACATTTATAAATTTTCCACTATTGGCTGGTAATTTTTATTCTAAAACTGAGGATAAGACATCTAACTGAAAGTGAAATACGCAAAATTCGGAAAATTAATTAAATATTATAATAAAATAATCAATTGTTTATTTTGTAAATCAAGAATTCCTTAATTTGGTATGAAAAATATGATTATTGTCGACAACTGAAAAATCCCGAATAAGAAAATTGCCAACACTGCAAAATTTCCGAAAAATAAAATATTCGAAAAAAAACTCTCGAAATATAAAAGTGCCGACAATTTGAAATTCCCGAATTTTTTCAAGCATTATAAATTTATGGCACACGGTCAAATTGCTGATACAGGGAAATTTACGAATAAAAGAAATTAAAAAAATTTGAAGTACAAAAAGAAAAAATATTGGATAAAATAAAATACTTTTATTTGATGAAAATATTGTTTATTTTATTTTTCGGAAATTATCTATTATCGAAAATTGATAAATTCAGTGATATTATAATAGTCGGTAATATTATAATAATATCATATAGTCGTTCTAATTATTGTTTACTAAATATAAGTTGAAATTGGTAAGTAAATAAAAATATTAACTTTAATTACTTTTTAAATTATTCTAAAATATAATATACGTTTTTTGTAATATTCATACTATTTTTTTCTTTAAAAATTACTAACAAATTACCAAATTTTTATTTGCAAGCAAATGTTGTATGGAATGAATATGGCTATTAGGGTGGTGTGAAAATGCTCAAATTCATGAAATAATTTGGCACCAGTCAGAGAAAATTGTAGTTTGGTAACACAAATAGTTGAAAACAAAAATTTGATATCTGTTCCTATTTTTGTATTAAAAATGAAATATCTTCCTAATTAATAAATATTGTCTGAATATAAGGAATTTTTTAGGAACGAATAATAATATTCTTATGGAAAATATTTGACTACTCATGCCGAATTTCAGGTCGACTATACATTTCGATAATTAAACATTAAAAGAAATTTCTTATTTCAATCAGAATTTTTTTTCAATTTTAACAAATATATTGTTTCATTAAATTATGTTAATTGCATATTTTACTTAAAGTTTTACAGATAAAGAACATCATTTTTTATGTTGATTCAAAGAAACCAATTATCATGATTTGAAATTAACAAAATTCGAAAAATAAATTTTTCACTCATTTTTTGACCAATTGTCTGTGGGCCAAAACAGTTATGGCAAATTTTCTTATTATTGAAAAATAATATGAAATTATAAATAAAACAAGAAATATATCTTAAGGGTAGAATTATTTGCAAATGCGCAAAAAAGTTTTGATGTGACAAAAAATAATTTTTTTCGTGCTATCAATATAATTGCATGTTTTTTGGTTTGAGCTGCAAAATTTTAAATCCCACATTTGAATTATGATTTTATATTACTTTTCACTAACAAAAACTGTACTTTCAGAGAATTCTTAATCATTTTTTGGCCTATAGAAAATTGGACAAAGAATTGGTAAAAAATGTAGACTTGAAAGCAATGCGTTAACTGAAGATATTGACATATTTATAAATTTTTGCCTTGATTTTTCTTCCCAAAAGGTACATTTTTCCTGCACTATTACATTTCAAGTTTTAAAAAATCGGGTTTTCCGACCCACCCTAATACATACTTATCATTTTTTTTAAATCTCATAAGAGCTTCATATTGAAAATAATGGATAAACTAATAAAACACTCAAAACAGATTTAATTTAATTTAATAAAATGAATTCAAACAAATTTGAAACCAAACAAAAAGCAAGTTGTCAAAAACCTTTGTGTATATGGGCGATTTTCACATAACTTAAGTTTTTTACATAGTTATAAGTTGAATTTTTTACGAAAGATGTAAAACTGATTTGCTACAAAGGATGTAGAAAAACCATTTTAAATGTACGATGATGATATTGGGGTAAAATAATATCCAGCGATTTTTTCTGTCAAGAGAAGCTTTGTTATTGGATGGGACACAAATGATGAGATTGCTCAAACTTAGGATTAAAACTATTAACATTTAACAGTAGCTAAAGTTTTTTCGAATAATTAAACAATTTCAAATTCTTTCTTGGTTCGATATAAATTTTGGAACAAATGAGAGTTAATAAATATCACTAAATTTATTTTAATTGTAATTTTACTATGAAAAAAGTGGGATACTAATGTTAATGGCTACTACTGAGATTTATTTGTACTTAGGATAATAATACTCATCATTCGTATATTTTTAAATTACTTATGGGAGAAACTGATGCCAATGAAGGTTATTAAAAACAAAGAATACCTGTGCTTTCCAAAAATTGAGTTACCAGAGATTTAAGATAATGGGACACTACTTTTTTTTAAATTACAAATAAATTTTCTTATCTTTCAGTATGTTCCAGCAAGCGAATTAAGAAATTAATGAACTTTTCTTTCTTGGAACATATTTTTCAATGCCCCAAGATTTGTTCAACATGACAACATATACCAATTCGAATCCAATTGGAAAAATATATCTCAAAAACTTTGTGTTACACGACTTTTACAAATTTTATAAACACACCTACATGATACTTCAAGTTCGGTTTTCAAGAAACTTACATGAGTATAATCAATTTTTCATTAATCTTGGTCATTTTCTGAATAATGGCCATTTATTGAAATTATTGACATCCTTTGAAATTGAAAATTGAAATTGAGTTCTCCAAACCTTACTTGACTGATCAAGACTTTGAGGATCGGTCATACATTTCTAAAAATTTCACATACCAATTGCTGCAAGGTTCAAGACAATCCTCAAAATGATAAATATAGTCCACAAATTATGCCATGACTTATGCAAAATTTTCACAAATTTGTGGCCTATCATAAAATCTTAAACACTCAATCTGAAGGTATTCGATCTGCAAACGAATGATCCAAGAATGTAAAAGTATTTTGTTTCTTTACATTGATACAGATTTTCGTATCAATTAAATACCGTTGCAGCAAAAACGATATCCTAAGATCTACTGTGTAGACAGTCAAGCAAAGTTTCGAAAACTTATTTTTTTCCCATGTGAGATATACTATTTTTCAATAATCTCAAGCAAACACGCCTTTATGCTAGAGCATGAATTAAGAATTAGTAGTTTACATCCGAATAAGTCACTGAAAAAAATGTTTAGTTGGGCCAACTATTTAGTTTGTAAGATACGATACTGCTATTTTATTAGTTGGGAAATCCATTTTATTAGTTACTGGTACTAACTGAATAGTCACTGCAAATTGTGGTGCCAACTAATAAAATAGTAGTAGGTACCATATCTTACAAACTAAATAGTTGACCCAACTAACAATTTTCATCGTGTTAGAAAAAACGCGATATATATTTGAAAACTACAGTCTACAATAAAAAATAAAGTCTTAAAACTTAAATTATTTGAAAATGGCCCATATCTTCTCCAACCTGCTTTGTCACTGTTTCAACTGACAATGCCCACTCTGAACACAAAAACAAGTTTCACAAAAAAATCTTCTTTTCACTGACAACTCTTTAAAAAAAATGTTCACAAGATAATTGTGATCCAATTTATCACAGTAAATTGCCGTTCGAGTCAATAATCCTCAGAAATGATAAAAGTCCATAAGGGGCGGTAATCCAATGCCGGAAGTTAAAAGAAGACACATCCTTGGCACGTCAACACACGTCACACGAAATGTCCTCGTCATCATCAGTGACGGCGTTAGTGACGACGTTACGAATCCAAAAAAGGGTGGGGGTGAATGAGGAAGTGGAGGGGGTCTCAAAATGATAGAAAGGTGGAACGTGTCAATAAACACACCTAAATAGGGTCTAAGTGACCTAACAAACACTACGATAAAGAAGTCGGCTCCGGAAGATGGTTTGGAGTGCCCACGTTGCTGGTCGCAGACTGGATCGACTTGATCCACAATTTGAGATCCGGATAGTCGGTGGTTACCGAAACCCCCTCGCCAGTCTGAAACCGGTGAGACCAATACGGCCACGGCTATACTTAGCCGGAGACGCCAAGACTGACCAGAAACAAATACTAATTCTCTAGCATTGCTATGCATATTGATGATAATGCGTTTCGATGATAGAAGTCATTTTTTTATTGGTAGTGAACTTTATATTTGGTTCAGAAAATAGGGGTGAATCCCCCCTTAAAATGTCATGTGACTACTGTAACAGCCAGAGATTTCATTTTTTTTATTGGTAGCGAACTTTATATTCGGTTCAGAAAATAGGGATGAATCCCCCCTCAAAATGTCATGTGACTACTGTAACAGCCAGAGATAAATAAATCCATAAGGCAGTTATTACCTTTGAAAAATCGCTTTCCATAAAGCTGTATTTAATCAGTAAAGTGCGGAAACATCTTTTACTGTTAACGTATCAATGAACCCGTGATTATTTAAAAAGGAGATCTCATTGACGACTTGCAAGGGGAATACTTTTGTTTGATATCGATATCGATACCGAATCATGATATCGAATCTGTGATTTATCTGGTGCCTCCAGAATTTCTGCCTGAGATTGTTTCGTGAAATTTCTTGGTTCCAGAAAAGAAAAAAGATTTGAAACTTCTTTCATTCCTGTGAATCTTTCAACTACATGTGTATTCACAAAGTTTTAGGTGTGGTTGAAGACATTGATTTTGAAAAATTCTTGACTATTATCAAAATGATGGTTTTCGGTCTGGCACTTAGAAAAAAAGTTGTCTTGAATCAAAAGCATATTTCTCTCGCCTGTTTTGTTTTTAATCACTTGAATATCTTGTTTACACAAATAGAATTATTTGACGGCAAGATTAGATGAAGTTTGTCGCAAAAGGATGATGTTTGCTGCAAAAAGATTCTTTTTGAGAAAAATGAAATTCCTTTCAACCTCAAATTTAAGAGGAAATTCTATTTGTATCAAGAAGCATCCTGTTGACACAGGAGGAAATTTTTCTGGGGGTCCAATACCCCATTTTTGAGATATTTGTGTAGCTTTATCTTTACACTTTTCATATTCAAGTCTGTACTTTCTCAAATGTTTTATTTTTTTATTTTTATTGCAAGATTTACATTGTTTTGTATCTTGCTAAGCACTGTGCACATCATTATAAATTCAAACTTCTCAATATTTTTTTAATTCTAGCTGATTCTTTGCTTTCATCTTTCTTTGAACTGATGAGTCGTATTTTTGTGAGAGCTTTCATTATACCATTGAAAAGTTTCCACTTTAGTCATTATTTATATCCTCTTTATATAATACTTATATGTTGATACTTCATCTTTTTTGTGGTAAATTAATCTTCTTGGTTAAAAAATAAACATTTTGGTTGAAAATTCAACTCTTTGGTTGAATGACTCTTTGGTCATTTTTTTTTAATTCATCATATTATTTGAGAATTTATCTCTTTGATTGAAAATTTCAATATTTTTCTAAAAATTCATTCTATCTTTCGGTTGAGTGATAATTTTCTTTTTTGAAAATTTAACTATTCATTTTTGGTTGCAAATTCCAGTTTTGGTTGATGATTCAACTATTTTTTTGAAAACTTGTTTTTTTTTTTTTGGGGGGGGCGGGGGTTGAATTCAACTGTTTTTTATTCACGATTAAAATATTTTGTTGTTGAAATATTAACTATTACATTTTTTTTTGAGAAATCATTTTTTTAAATTAAAAAATCAATTACTTGGTTTTAATTTAAACTACTTTGTAAAAAAATTCTTTTTTTTTGTTGTTAAAAATTCATCATCTTAGTTAAAAATTTCACTGTTTGAATTTTCATGAATGCATTTTTAACCAAGAAGATCAATTTTCTAGAAAAAAAGTTTTCAACGAAATACATGAAGTTTCAACAAAAAAACATAAATTTTAAGTTAACAAAATCATTTTGAATGAAAAAGTGGAATTTTTAACAAAATAGTTAAATTGTCAACCAAAGAGATATAGCTTCAACCAAAAATATTAATTCCCAACAAAAGCTTTAATAGTAGACATTTCTACCAAAAAATATTTTATTTAAAATCAGAAACACTTGAAATAACAAATTTTCAAAGAAATAGTTTAATTCTCAAATAAAACAGATTAACTTTTAAGCAAAAAGTATGAAATTTCTATCAAGAGAACATTTTGAGTCAATAAAAAAAAATGTATCCAAAATGTTGAATTTTCAAGCTAAACAGACGATCTTTCTACAAAACAGTTGAGTTTTCAACCATAAAATATGAACTTTTAACAAAAACGTTAATTTACAACAAAATTGATGAATTATAAGGCCGAAAAGACGAAACTTCTACAAGAAAGTTGAATTTTCAACTAAAAACGATAAATATACAAGCCAAAATGGAATATTTATATTTTCAGTTAAAAATATTAATTTTAAACCATAAAAAATTACTTTTTAACAAAACAGTTAAATTGTCGGAATTACCCAAAAACTTTAACTTCAGTTTATCGAAAATTCCCTGACTCTTTCATGTTTTTCCTGATATTCTCTCACTTTCTCTAATCAGTTTTAAATTCTCTGACTTTCCCTTACTTTCCAAAATTCTGATTCTTTATGCAATTTTTTGTTAAAAAAAACAACTCATAAATTTAATTTCAAAATATGAATATTTCAATAATAATAGAAAATATCTTTTATTTACATATATTATATTTTTATATAAGTTTTTATACTATTTCTTTATATTTGAATACTTATCTTATCCTTATTATATTATTTTCATATTTTTTTCATCTCATGCGAAAATAATAATAAAAAAAATGTAAATTTTTAATGGAATGAAGAAAAATGAGAATTTTTTGTAAAAAAAACATTCTTTTTTCATTTCTTTGTCTCGAAAAAAGCTTATGTCTTTCTTTAAGCTTTAAGGTTAAATGTTGGATTTTTATTTAGTTTATTTTTTTATTTTATTTTTATTCATATATACTTTTATTTTTTTATTTTACATATAATAAGTTTTAAGTGCTGCGGTAAATTCAATGATGCTTGCACACGCGCGCGCATGTACTAAACGAATATTTTCACCAATATAAAATAAATTTCATGTTTTGATCTCATATCAAAAAAGTATCCTTCTATGAAAAAAGTCAAATTTATTTTCAAATATTATTTTTGAAGGCCAAATAATTAATTTTTTGAAAACGGTCATGACCAATGATAAGGGCGTGAAAAAGCATATCGAACCTTTAGTTGACAATATTTTTTCATTGATACTAGAAGAGTTACAATTTACCAAAACAGACGGTATATTCTCAAAAACCACTCATTGCTTATTTTCATAAATAAAAAGTAAAAATCTTACTGGGATATTTTTTTTATCTCAATTAAAAGAGTCGAAAATTTTTGGGATAGACGATTTATACGAAAATCCTAAAATTTGCACTCTGATTTGATTTGAAAAGATTATTTGCACAAAACTGAAATATGTGTGTGCATATATATATAAATTATTATTTGGATATTTTTTTATATCACTTGATTTATTTATTTTTCATTATTATTCATTTTATATATTTATTTATACCACTCGAATCACTTGATCTGATCAAAAAAAGTTTTGGTTTGGCATCTGAAAGAATTAAACAAAAATTGTAGTTTGTTAATGTCTTCCGTTCGGGTTTTTTTTTTATTTGAATAAAATATGAAAATTTAAAAATCAGTTTAATTTTACCTATAGGACAGAAAATAGCATCAAATTGTTTGTAAGTACAGTTTTTAGTAGTATAATGTTTGCTCGTAACAACAAAACAATATTATGTTTCTTTGATACAGCATTCAGCATGTGTAACTCTTCTTTCTTAATGTGCAACTGAAGAAACTGAAAAAATTACGTTTTGCACATTTTCAAAAATTTTGCATAACTTGCACAAACTTTTGTTTAATTCCAAAAACCGATAAAATTAAAGCAGAAAAATGTTGTAATTTGTACTGCAAAGGACAGAATGTAGCAACATTTTATTACAATCACCATATCTTGAATGGATTTTGGAAAATTTTAAAGAATTTTCCAAGTTTGATTATTTTAATATTGATCTGAAATTCTATAACGAGATGTTGAAAAACTAATCAAATTTTAATGTTTAAAGCTTATTGTTAAAAAAATAATACCGTAAATAATGAAGCTTCTGAAAGATTTCAAAAAAAGAGGAGAAAAAAACACAAATGGGACATTTTTGGAAATCGTGGCCTTTACATAGTGGTATATAAAATTATGAAATTTTCCTAAATCGTGACACTGATGAATAAGAATCTATCAAATTGAATGTTACTCTCCCACTTTTTCTTTTATCCTCAATGAAACCAAAATTTATTTGGATTCGAGTAAAGTTCCTCTGAATTCTAGAAAATGATGTATTGATTAAATTCTGATATTTAGTTATTGACCTTCTTAAATTCAAACAAAGTTTTTCGGAATTTCAGGTTATTTTTTAATTTTAAGTATAAGTTTTCCAAATATACTTTTTTATTGTGTAAATATAAATATAATTTTATTATCTTGAAAAAATGCAAGACCGAAAAAAGCTTGTCGCGCCCGAAGCGCGCGCTAATAGATTCTATTGAAATGAAAATGTCACTTGATTTATTGAGAAGAAGCAGAAATATCTGCAGTTTCAATTTAGCCCTTTGTCACGTTTTTTTCGTGTAGACGATTTATTTATTTATTTGGGTCGCTACAGAAATGTCAAAACACAAAAAAGTGGACTACAGTTTGTTTTTATTTATCAACTTGGCAAGGTAAACTTCCTGAAAAAACTTGACCTCAAAAGAATCTAATTTGATATATGAATTTTTCTTTTATATATGAAAGAAAAATTCACTTTCATACGAACCTAATTTCGAGGAAAATAAACGGAATTTTGGTTCAAGTTGAATTGGGTAGGGATAATTTTGAACCAAAAATCCGGTTCATTTTTTTTGTTATGCCAAATTGGATTTTTGCTGTATGTCAGTACATAATTTTAATTAAAAAATATATATATTCGTTTAAGATTTGATCTCTAAAATTAAATGCATTAATTGTTGATGCATAAAGAAATTTGATTCCATAAATTGTCTTTTTTAAGTTTGAGTATTTAAAAAGACTGTTTTTTGGAAACATACTTCTCTAAGGGTTTTTGTGCAATTCTATTACACAATTTTAATTTCTTTGAGTTTATATTTTTAAAAATTGTTGTCTAAATTTAAGAAACATATACGTCAGGAGAAGTTAGGGGATAATCCTGGAATTTTTAAGGGTTGAATGTTACAAAAAAATTAGTTTTTTATTTTCCCTCACTGTATCAAAATAATAATTTTTTCGTTTTTTTAAGAATCAAATTTTTTAAAGATTGCATTTTCAAAGATCAATATTGAGGTAGTGATTTGAAAACTTCAGCGGTACAAAAATACCATATTAGGAAATTTTCCAGGAAATGTTAATTCTTCTATAAATGGCCTCGTTTTACTTTATACTCAATTTCAATTATGAATGTTGAACAACATGCGTTTTGCTCTTTAGTTTTTGTATTCCGAGTGTCGTTACTTTGACTCTAGTAAAGATATTTAAAGAATTTTTAGCATTTCACAATCGACTGGATGCTAAATTCGGGACCACATGTAAACAACGTTCTCTGTCTATTCCTTTTTCTTTTATCAAACTGGAAAAAATTATCTTGAATTATGTTACGGATTTTTTACATATTTACAAATATAATCATAATTACGTTATAAATTTGAAAATTACGTATACAAAATAATGTGGGACCTATTTTCATTCCAAATATTTTGTTAAAAAAATTTTCTTTTTCTTTTAGGTAAAAATGGTATAAAAAATTTGATTGATTCAGAAATTGGCTTGTTTTTTTCTAGTATTTGATAGTTAATATTTGAGAAATTAGTAATAATTTTTGGGAAAAAAATTATATTTATGGAAATTCTGAATGAAAGTTGCAAAATATTGAATAATGGAAAAAGAACACTTTGTAAAAATCTTCAAAAAAGAAACAATTTTGAGTTTGGACTTCTTTCTAAAACTCGCATATTAAAAATAATAATTTTGAGACAACCGGTCATTTTCTTAATTTTTAACTTTTTAATAAGTTTTTTGCGGGTTTGAAAGCAATGAGATAGTCTCCATAACAGGATGGCGCAAAATTGCTTTTATATACCCGATACATTTATATATATACCATTAAGCCATTTCCCTTTCGGCGAGCCTCAAGGGGTAAGCGTGACACTACCCGATTCGGGTAGTGTTTCTAGTTGGATAGTTTCTTGTAGTAAATAACTACAAGTGTGGGCTCACCACACCCACCACCGCCAACAGCAACGCAGCAGTATCAGACGGTCACCCATCCAAGTACTAACCGCGCCCAACACTGCTTAACTTCAGTGATCTAACGGGAACTGGTGTTTCCAGCGTGGTATGGCCGTTGCCATATATATATATATATATATATAATATAGATTTTGAAAATTTTAAAATTCCAAAGAATTTTCATGAGCCTTAAAAAGTTTCAAAGGATTTGAAATATTTTAGTATATCTTAGAAGATTACAAGAAATCTTTAATAAATTTAAATTAGTTGAAGGGATTCCAAAGGTTTCAAAGATTTTAGGGTATTTAAAAAAAATGCAAGGAATTTTCAAGAGCTTTACGAAGGTTCAAGGGATTTTAAAAGATTTTGAAGGATTTGTAATATTTTAGGGTATTTCAAAAGATGCTATGCATTTTCAAGATATTCACAAATTTTCAAAAAATTGCCAAAGATTTTAAAGAATTTTAAAGATTTTACAATAAAATTAAAAGATTCCAAGGAATTTTTAATTGTTTTAAATTATTTGAAGGGAGTCTAAACATATTAAAGATTTAAGGGTATTTTTAAAAACTCCAAGGAGTTTTCCAGAGCTTTAATAAGTGTCATGGGATTTCGAAAGATTTCAAAAGATTTAAAATATTTTAGGATATTTCAGAAGATGCTAAGGAATTTTCAATAGATTCAAATAATTTGAAGGGATACCAGAAGATTTCAAGTATTTAAGAGTATTTTTCAAACTTCAGGGATTTCTGATGAGCTTTTAAAAGTTTTAAAAGATTTGAAACATTTTAGGGTATTTTTAAAAATTCCAAGGAATTTTCAAGAGCTTTACAAGGGCTTATGATATTTTTGAAGATTTTAAAGGATTTGAAATACTTTTAGTATTTTAAAAGATTTCAAGGAATTTTCAAGATATTTGAACATTTTCAAGGAATTGCCAAAGATTTAAAAGAATTTTAAAGATTTTAGAGTATTTTAAAAAGTTCCAATGAATTTGAAATTGATTTCAGTACATTAATGGAATTTCAAACGATTTGAAAGGCTTTGAAATATTTTAAGATATTTTTAAACATTTCTAGGGATTTCAACATAATTAAAGGTTTCTGAAATATTTCAGGGTATTTTAAAAGATCCCAAGACATTCCAAAGAGCTATCAAAAGTTTCAAAGGAATTTCAAAAGATTTGAAAGGATTTGAAATATTTTAGGGAATTGAAAAACATTTCAAGGCATTTTCAAGAGATTAAAAGAATTCCAAGGCTTTTTGAAGGATTTGAACGATTTTAAGGGAGTTGAAAAAATTTTTGTGATTTTAAAGAATTTAAGAAGATATTTAACGATTTTACAGAACCAGGATCTTCAGGAAATATTTTTTCCGGGATTTTATGAAATATTGTCAAATTCAATAAAGTTGAAGGAGCGTAACAATATTTTAATGGATTTTGAAGAATTAATTCAAAAGAAATGTTGAATTTTGCAGCGTTTCAAATATTTGAAGAGACTTTCAAATATTTTGTGCAATTCATTTGAAATCCACCCTTAATTCTTATTAACTAAGCCTGAATTCTCTTCAATTCTTTTAAATTTTTCGGACTTCTCGTGAATTAAAAAAAAATAAATTCAGAAACATAACCTTAAACAAGTCAAATTGTGTAAAAACATTTTTTGCACAAAAGAGCTTAAAAATATTATGAATCCAAAAATCAGTTTTTTCAAAAACATATACTCAAAAAGTTTAATTTAAGATAATTACATAAAAAGACTTTAAATGAAAGAAATTTGTTTCTAAACGACATTGTAATCGGGTTATTAGAGATAATATATATATATATATATATATATATATATATATATATATATAAAAAAGGGGAAAAAACAAAAACAAAAATTTTCTTATTTTACTTAGGGACCAACATGTTTCGAAACCAGTTTAGGTTTCCCTCACCAGGGAAATTTTTAATAGCAAACTACTACTTTCTAAATTTGAGTCAGTGAGATTTTACTAATTGTCAGTGAAAATCCTTACCGATTGCAATCAGTGACCCGTTTCTCACTGATTCAAATTTAGAGAGTAGTAAATATTCATATCTTATGCTTAATATCAGTTAGAGCTGTAGATATGAATTTCAAGTTTCTTATTAAAATACTATTCACTTGTGTTAATCCTTAATATTTCCAAAATCCTTCATGCATTTTTATAATTGATTACACAACCAATTATCAGAATTTCCAAAATACAATTGTTTCTTATAAAAATTTAATAAAACTATCAAAGGCATTATTATATTTTGAAAGAGCCCTTTTTTGTTCCCTCCTTTTTTGGTTATTTTTATTATACAATACTTTCACATAATCCCAATCAAAAGAACGCTATGGTATTTCTCATTTCTATAAAAATTATTTTTGTGTTCATCTCTCCTTATCCTTAGCAGTCTTCTTGTTTGACCTATATACTGCATTACAGCTGCTACATTTTATTTTATAAATCACATTATGTTTATTCATTTTTTCACGTATGTCATCTCCCAGTTTGATAGTCCTGTTACTTTGGAATTGAATTTGATCAATTGTATGTAAACCCATTTTGCCTAGCAATGATCTCAAGGCCTGGAAATTTTTTCAAAATAAGGTTTTCGATGTCAATCAGTTATAATTCTACCCTCATCGTTTTAATTAATGTTAAGTCCAAAAAATTTAGTTTTTTGTCTTTTTCAGTTTCAGGAGTAAATTGAAATCTTGGGTACACAGTTGTATACTGTTAAATGCATTTAGAAGGATATCAATTTTATTTGCCTCGACACATAAAACTGAGTCATCAATATATCTCGCATAGAAAAGACATTGAAAGCCTACTTTTTCTAATTTATCATTCACATGATTCTTTCATGTTATTAAAAACTGTATTCTCTAAACTTTCCTTGACAATTATAGTTAAAATAGGTGAAAGAACAGTTTCTATTAGTGTTAAAAGAACTAGGCACAAAATGTACATTAAAAGGATCTCTGTCGATTTTGATCAAACTTTGTAAAAATGTAGTTTTCATCGTCTCGATTGAAAAAGTCAATGGGCATGAAGTCCGCAAATGGACAGTTTTCGAATTACAGAGGGTTAAATTAGACGATGTTGTGAAATGTTGACCAGGTAATCGGATTAGATGAGAAGTTGTTAAATTTTGTTGGTCTACTGGTCTATATGTATTTATTGAAAAACGTTCAACGTTTCGCCCTTCGACGAAGGGCCTCTTCAGATGAACAACAAATTATAATCTAAGCAAAGAAAAGACATAAAAATAATTGTCACGCTTTGTCTCCAAAAACAAGGTAAAAACAATTTTTATGAGTAGTTCTTCTACCATATTGTCCCAAAGGGTAAAATCTTATATGATTCACGGAGTAAATGAGTCATTTACGTTAGTCAGAGATCGTGAAAAAGTGTACAATTTTCATGTTGTTAGATATTAGTTGAAAAACATTGTTTCGAAGAACCATTATATATGGTAAAAAATATAAATGAAAGCGACTTCCACATGGTATTTGCATCAGTAGGATTTTTAGTTTAAAAACATTGGTGGGAAAATATTTAGTTAGTTATTTCCTTAGTAATACGTTCAAATAGTTATGGTTAATTATTAATTAATTACTTATTCTTTGCAATATGGAACATTTCCCTAAAAAGTCTCTGTTTATAGATAGTCTCAACACCTAATATATTGATATTCTCAAAGTCAAAATGATGATGCTTCGTATGGGAATGGTAGATTAAGTGCTGTGTTCAATATCATCGTGTATGCAATCGTTCTTATGTTCATTTATTCTGGTATCAACATTTTTTTCGGATTGGCTAATGTAGATACATTTATAGCATTTGCAGTTAACACCAATATTGTGTGTGTTTTTAGACCTTTCTTCAAAGGGTATTTTCCGTTATTAAAAAAAATTAAAAATGTATTTTTTATGTGAGAAATTGTAGGCTCCGGAAGCTACGATCATGCTTCTTTAAAATCAACCAATCCCGACGCAACTGGAACGTGTACGTCAT
>CAKNYM010050450.1:6493-35397 GCA_932195095.1 Andricus curvator
GAAAAAATTGTAATTGGAAGAAGGAACTATCTGCTGAAGCCCCGGTGACGTAATTGATTAGTAGCGTTCCCGGTTCAAACCCGGGCCGAGGCAGATTTTTTCTCGTGTCTCCAGAAAATTATTTGACCAGTAATCGGCAATATCTAACATCAGAAATTAACAAATAAAGAAATAAATAAATTACAAATTGATGATGCTAGTTAACTATTAAAAAATGATAAAAAATACACTTAGAAAAATATGTGTCCTGAATCAAAGAAACCATTTCTCTAATTTAATTTTGTTAATCAACCAAAGGTAACTTTAAAATGAAGAAAATTATTTGGAATTAAAGAAAAATTGTAATTGGAATAAAAGAACATTTTGTTGAAAAAAGAAATTTCTTCAAATTAAAGAAACTTTTTTTCACTGAGAGCCAATTACTATTTTTCTTTAATGGAAAGAAATTTTCATTGAATTCTTTTCAAGGCAAGCCAGACCAATATAGTTATAACCTTTTTATTTTGCGGTTCACCAAGTTACCATCGTACCGATTGAAATGATGGCTTTCTTCCCACAAAACCGAAACAATAGATTATAATTGACTTCATCTGTCCTCAATATTTAAATTATCTTACTATCAATACAGTAGGGACCAAGAAAATTTTTTTTTGTTAACCAAAAAACATTAAAAAATTGGATTTTTCATTACAATTTTTCAAAACATTTAAACAAATTATTTTATCAGAAAATCATTCGGAAACTAATAGCCCAAAACCCAATTGATGAATTTTCAAAAGAAGAAATTTTTTTTTTAAGTTGGTTAAGTAATTTATTTAAAAAATTCAAGATACAAAAAAATAAATTTCTTTATTTGATTTAATTTCAAAAATTAAATCGAGTCTATGTGTTTTACATAGAGAATAGCGTTTTTACACATGTATTTTTTTCTATATGTTTTTTTTTTTATAAAAACTATTGGTGGAGTAGTATAAATAAACTGCCACATGGTATAGAATCTATATTCGTACTATATAAAAAATTGAGTGGGGAAAAAATTTACATGTTCAAATAAATTATTTAAACAATTTAAAAATCAAATTTTTTACCACAATGTTCGGTGGAATTCCAGAGAATTTTTCAGCCAATAAAACCTGTTTTTTGAAAAAAGGCACCTTAATGGTTAGGTTGTGACACCTTTCATTTGATCGTACTTTTAACATATTTTCAAATAATATATTCACGGTTATTATTTATTAAATTTAAAAATTAGAAAATAATTCTCTATCTATATGTAAATATTTAAATTACAAGTTCACTGCACTCTGTGAAATAGTCAACCTCAAGCGAAATTTATAAATAGTTTTTATCACTTTACTCATTATTTTTTATGCTAGTCAATAATTTGTTCTTTAACTGTACAAGATTTTTTTCCAACCTAATTATTAATAATTAATTCAAATAATTTTTTTTATTTTGAAAAATGAATTTTAAGAGACAATTGAGAAAGATTTCAAAAAATCTTAAATGATTTCCTAAAATTTTTAAGAAGAATCCAGGAGATTTTAAAGCAAAATTTTTCAATTTTGCAAGTTCAGAAAATTTACAAAGAATTTGATAAAGTTTACTAGTATTTAAAAGTTTTTAATAGATACAAAAATAAATTTTCACTTAAAAAGATTTTAAACAATTTTAAAAAAAATTTAGATTTTTGAAGATTTCAAACAAAAAATTAACAAGCATTTTAAGAATTTGGAAAGGTTTGAAAAGAATAAAATAATTTTCCTAAGATTTTCAAAATTCTCAAAGAATAATATGGAAGACTTTAAGGAAATTTTTTTAATTTATAAAGTTTTTTCAAACATAAGATTTTTATAATTTTTATTTATATTTAAAAATAAATAAACATGAAAAAAATGTATATGGTACCAACGAATTCGTATGGAATGAATAAATAAATTGATAAAAATAAATTTGGTAAAAAAATGTATTTAGAAATTTTGAAAGAAAATTTTGTTATTTTATAGGATTTTACAAAATTTTAGAAAAAAACTCGAGGCACTTTAAAAGATATTTAAGACTTTTGAAAGTTTCAAAACAAGTTAAAAATATTTGATCAATTTTTCGGAAATCTTCCAAAGTTTTAAAATATTTTAAATCTCTTTAAAGATTTTAAATCTTTTCCAAAATCCTAAAAAAGCTATATTTTATTTAAAAACTTTTACAATTTTAAATTATTTGTATATCTTTTCGAAACTTTTAAGCCTTTTAAATATTGTTTTAAAGAATTCAAAGTTTTCCTTCAATGTTTTAAAAAGTCTGAGTATTTAACAAAATTTTCGATTTTCTTAGAATTCTTAAGAAAATTTTTTGATTCTAAAGCTTCTTTTTTCAAAATCTTTAAAAATCAACATTTAGTTTTCAATTTTTCCAAGTTTTTAATTATTTCAAAATTTTTTTAAGACTTCTAAATGTCTCTTAAACTTAATCGATTTTCTTTTAAATTTCCTAATATTGCTAAATTTAGAAATTTTGTTTTAAAATCTTCTACACTCTTTTTCGAAATTATAGGAAATTATTTGGAATTCTTTAAAATATTTTTCAATTCGAAATTATTTTTAAATCTTTTCGAAACCTTACAAATTTCTTTTAAAATGATTTGAATTTTTCCCGAAAAAAATAAATAAATTCTGCAGGAACTTCGAAATCTTTTAATATATTTTAAAATGTTCCAAATTTTGCACTAAAATCTTCTAAATTCATTTTTTTTAATTTTAGGACGGAAATCATTCAGAATGTTTGAAATCTTTTATAATTTTTTCTTGAAATTCATTTTTCAAAATAAATAATTGTATAGAATTTTCTTAGGAATCTTACGAAATATTTTTCATTCTCTTGAAGCTTTTAAAAATCCTTAAAAAGTTTATTTTGTCCTAATCTTCAAAAATTTATATTTTGTTTGAAATTTTTGGAAATATTTTTAATATTATAATTACTTTCAAACCTTTTCAAAACCTCTGAATATTTTTTGAAATAATTCAGTTTTCCTAAAAAATGTAAATCCAGCAAAATTAAAGAAATTGACTTCAAATCTTTAAAATTCTTTTTCGACATATTTTGAAATCCTAAAAACTTCAAATCAATCTTTTAAAATGAAACCTAAATCATTTTAAATTTATCCAGAAATTTTATTGAAACGACTGAAGAATTCCGTAAAATAAATATCCCGACAATGTTCAATTTCTTAAAAAGAAAATATTCAAAATAGAAAATTCCGGAAATTATAAAAATGCCAAAATATAAAAATCCCGATTTGAAAAATTCCAAAATAATAACATTCTCAACAGTTTAGAATATTACCGAATTTGGAAATTCACGAATAATAAAATTTCCAAAAGAAAATTGCCGAATTACTATATCAGATATCGAAACTCTAAAAATTTATCGAATTTAAACAATAACAAAAAAATTATTTTTGAATGAATCATATTTTTTCATTGAGAATACAATAATGAAATATTCAATAAAAAAAAACTTTTTTGGATGCTCTATGTATTAAAAAAAACATTTTTTGAATTTGAAATAACAGTACTTGAAAAAAATATTTTTAATGCAACATTTTCAACGGCAGAAAAACTTGTATTGAGAATTTTTCCAATTACTGTTATTATAAATTTAAAAAATAATTTAATAAAATATATTAAACATTTAAAAAAAATTCTTTTGATCAAAATATTTTATGATTGTATTTGCAATAAATAATACTGATTCAAAAATAATTTTATTAATTGTTTAAATTCAAGATATTTCGGATATTTTTGTAATTCGGCATTTTTCTGTCGCCAATTTTATTATTCGGAAATTATCAAATTCGTTAATAATATAAACTGTCAGAAATTTTATTATTTGTAAATTTTTTTAACTCAGAATTTTTATATTTAAGGAATTTTATAATTTTGAAAATGTTCTATGTCAAATAATTTCTTTTTCGGGAATCTCACAGTGTCGGGAATTTTATTTATCTAAGTTTTCGTTTATAATTTCAAATTTTTTATCTTTCTGAAAGTGTTAAACATTTCGAAATAAATTTCATCATGAAATAAAATTTTTAATTTTTAAATTTTTTTTGTTTTTTTAGTTTTTCGATTTTAAGAGAAAAATAATCTTCAATAAGAAATACCAATTTTGAAAAACGACTTATTTGTTAAAAGTTTTGCAACCTTCGAGTCTGGATGTGATTCCATTTTTTCTACCCTTTTTGCGCCATAAATGGATTCGTCTTCTAAATTGTAATCAATGGCGCGTCATACGAGCATTTAGTTTCTGTATTTTAGGAGAAAAATAATCATTAATAAAAAAATACAATTTTTGAATAACTATTTATTTTTAAAAGCTTTGTAACCGGGAAGTCTGGATGTGAATCATTTTTTGCATCCCTTTTTGCGCTGTAAATGGATTCTCCTTCTACATTGTAATTATCGCGCTAATCATGAAATAAAATTACTTCTCTCGAAATTTTGATTTACAAAATTTATTGTGCAGAAATTTTGTAATGTCTATTAATAAGTGAACAAACAATAACAATATTTGAAAGCACTTTCAAATATTGTTAATTTAGAAATTTAGAATTAAATTTTTTTTTTTAGTTTTTCGGTTTTAGGAGAAAAATAATCTTCAATAAAAAATAAGAATTTTGAATAACTACTTATTTGTTCAAAGTTTTGTAACCTTCGAGTCTGGATTTGATTCCATTTTTTCACCCTTTTTGCGCCATAAATGGATTGGTCTTCTAAATTGTAATTAATCGCGCGCCATGCGAGCATTTAGTTTCTCTATTTTAGGAGAAAAATAATCTTCAATAAAAAAATACAAATTTTGAATAGCTACTTATTTTTAAAAGCTTTGTAACCTTGAATTCTGGATGTGATTCCCTTTTTGCGCTGTAAATGGATTCTCCTTCTACATTGTAAACCATCGCGCTAATCATGAAATAAAATTACTTCTCTCGAAATTTTGATTTACAAAATTGATTGTGCAGAAATTTTGTAATGTTTATCAATAAATAAACAAACTGAAATCTCGTGACTACAATTTTTAAAGGAAATAATTAATTAGTAAATTCCTTCGTAATGATTGAATTGGTCGAATTTCACAAATTCAGATCTATAATTTAAACTAGATGTCAAATATTGTTAATTCAGCAATTTAAAATTTTTTTAATTAGTTAGTTTTTCATCGAGGATTCACACTCACCGTTCTCGAGGGTTGTTTTTCACGTTTTACTAGCACGTCACTTTTTGCACTCGCGTAATCGAATATCGCACAATCGTTCTCGCGGTATCGCGAGAAAATAAATTTCGCGACGTTTCCCGACACCTCATCGACAATATATAGACTTTTCTACCTCTGAACACAGAAGAGGGGCAAATGCCTTCTCTTTTAGTACAATATGAAAGAAGGGGCTACATATCCTCAGGAAATGGCTCCTTTCTTATTCAGACGTCTGTCGTTTATTTTTCACCCTTTTTGCGCCATAAATGGATTCTTGTCCTAGATTCTAATCATCAATCGCGCGCTATGCACGCGTATAGTTTTTCGATTTTAATAAAAAAATCATTTCTGAAAAAAAGTTAAAATTTCGAATAGCAATTTATTTTTTAAAAGCTTTGTAACCTTCAAGTCTGGATGTGATTCCCTTTTTTCAACTCTTTTTGTGCTATAAATGGATTCTTCTTCTAGATTGTAATTATCAATCGCGCTCTATCCGCGCTCATAGATTATCATCTTTAATAAAAGATAAAAACTAGGAAAAACTATTTACTTTTCAAAAGCTTTGTAAATTTTAAGTCTGGATGTGATTCCCTTTTTTCAACCCTTTTTGCGCTATAAATGGATTCTTCTTCTAGACTGTAATCATCAATCGCGCGCCATGCACGCGTGTTGTTTTTCAATTTTAGGAGAAAAATGATCATTAATAAAAAATAAATATTTTTAATACATATTTATTTGTTAAAAGTTATTTAACCTTTAAGCCTGCATGTGATTCCCTTTTTTCAACTCTTTTTGCGCTATAAATGGATTCTTCTTCTGGATTGTAATCATCACGCGCGCTTCATGGTTTTTCGATCCTTAAGAGAAAAATAATATTTAATAAAAGATAAAAACTACGAAAAACTGTTTACGTTTCAAAATCTTTGTAAACTTTAAGTCTGGATGTGATTCCCTTTTTTCAACCCTTTTTGCGCTATAAATGGATTCTTCTTCTAGACTTTGATCGTCAATCGCGCGCCAAGCACGCGTGCTATTTTTCAATTTTAGAAGAAAAATAATCATTATCAAAAATACAAATTTTTGATTAATATTTATTTGTTAAAAGCTTTGTAACCTTTAAGTCTGCATGTGATCCCCTTCTTTCAACTCCTTTTGCGCTATAAATGGATTCTTCTTCTAGATTGTAATCATCAATCGCGCTCTATGCGCGCTTATAGTTTTTCGATCCTTAAGAAAAAAATAATCTTTAATAAAAGATAAAAACTATGAAAAACTATTTACTTTTTGAAAGCTTTGTAAACTTTGAGTCTGGATGTGATTCCCTTTTTTCAACTCTTTTTGCGCTACAAATGGATTCTTCTTCTAGATTGTAATCATCAATCGCGCGACATGCACGCGTGTTGTTTTTTGATTTTCGGAGAAGAATAATCGTTGATAAAAAATACAAATTTCTAAAAACTATTTATTTGTTAAAAGCTTTGTAACCTTTGAGTCTGGATTTGATTCCCTTTTTTCAACTATTTTTGCGCTATAAATGGAATATTCTTCTAGATTGCAATCATCACGCGCGCTTCATAGTTTTTCGATCCTTAAGAGAAAAATAATATTTAATAAAGGATAAAAACTACGAAAAACTATTTACTTTTCAAAAGCTTTGTAAACTTTATGTCTGGATGTGATTCCCTTTTTTCAACCTTTTTTGCGCTATAAATGGATTCTTCTTCTAGACTGTAATCATCAATCGCGCGTCATGCACGCGTGTTCTTCGATTTTAGGAGACAAATAATCATCAATAAAAAATACAAGTTTCTAATAACTATTTATTTGTTAAAAGCTTTGTAAGCTTTAAGTCTGCATGTAATTCTCTTTTTTCAACTCTTTTTGCGCTATAAATGGATTCTTCTTCTAGATTGTAATCATCACGCGCGCTTTATAATTTTCGATCCTGAAGAGAAAATTCATATTTAATGAAAGATAAAAATTACGAAAAACTATTTAATTTTTGAAAGCTTTGTAAACTTTTTAAGTCTGGATGTGATTCCCTTTTTTCTACCCTTTTTGCGCCATAAATGGATATTTCTTTTAGATGTTAATCAATCGCGTGCGTTGCTCGCGTGCAGTTTTTCGATTTTAGGAAAAAAAATAATTTCAATGAAAATTATAAATTTTAAACAACTTTTCATTTGTTAAAAGTTTTGTAAATTTCAAGTATGGATGTGATTCCATTTTTGCTACACTTTATGCGCCATAAATGGATTCTTCTTCTAGACTGTAATCATCAATCGCGCGCCATGCGCCCACGTAGCTTTTCGATTTCAGGAGAAAAATTATTTTTAATAAAAAATAAAAATTTCGAATAACTATTTATTTGTTAAAAGTTTTTTAACCTTGAAGTTTCAATGTAATTCCATTTCTTCTACCCTCTTTGCGCCGTAAATGCACTCTTTTTAGGAGAAAAATAATCTTTAATAAAAAATCCATATTTTTAATAACTATTTATTTGTTGAAACTTTTGTAACTTTTCAGTTTGGTTGTTAGTCAATTTTTGCTACCCTTTTTGCGCCATGAATGGGCGCTTGTAATTTTTCGATTCTAGGAGAAAAATAATTTTTCATACAAAATAAAAATTTTAAACAACTTTTCATTTGTTAAAAGTTTTGTATATATTTATATCAAATTAAATCAGTAAAAATGTTTTTTTTTATCTAACTTATACAAGTATATGTAGGGACATTGGAATAAGTGAAAAATAAAATAAATTTTATCAATTTTTATCAATGATAATCTTTTACACCAGTGGAAGGTGAGACCCACACTTTTTTGTGACGATTTAAGGTTGTTTACGTGAAATATTTTTTATTCTTCCTAAATGTTCTCCTAAAATTAATTTTTCAAATATAAAATAATTCAAAATTTTCCCAAGAATCTAAAAAAAAATTGTTTATTTCCTTAAAGCCTTTAAAAAGTCTCAAAAGGCGTCTAACACTTTTGTTAGAAATCTTAAAGAATCTACATCTTGTTTTAAATCTTTTGAAATCTTTTCGAGTTTGAAATTTTTTTAGTCTTTTCAAAACTTCAAAATATCTTTTAAACTTAATTTGAAATCATCTACACATATAAAAAAATAATTAAAAATTTTCCCAGGTATCTTGAGAAAATTTTTTGATTTTTTTCAAACCTTTCAAAATTTTGAAAAACCTAATTCTTTCGGACGTATTAAATCAGTAAACAAAAAATGTATTTTTTTTACATAATTAAATAAAATTATTTAGTATTTTCAAATTCAGTATTAAAAGATTTATTTTATATTATATTCGAGAATCTCGATTCTTTCACTCGTCTTGTCGAGAATCTTTCTAGAATATTGCGAGATCGTCTGTTTTATTAAACCGAGAATTAAATGATTCTCGATCATTTCTCGTATCGACTCGATCGAATACACCACTAGCCTAAGCGGCTAAATTTTCAACCAAATAATTGACCTTACTAGAAGACATTTGAACTTTAAACATAACAAAAATTTAAATAGAAAAAAATTTCCACAAAATAGTTTAATCTTTAAGTAAAAAATATCAATTTTTAATTAAAAATATGAAATTCCAACCAAAAATGCTACAGTTACATTTTTAGTTGGAAACAATTGATTCTCATTGAAAAAAAAAGAATTTTTAACAAAATAGTTAAAAAATGAATTTTAAACTCAAATGATGAATCTTCAACAAGAGAAATAAATTTTCAACAACTTCAATATTCAACCAAAAAAAGGTAATTTTTAACCAAGAAAATTAATTTTCTAAAAATGGAATTGTTAAACTTTCAACCAATTGTCAACAAAATAATTAAATTGTTAACCAAATAGTAGAATTTTTTACCAAAATAAATTAATTCCGAACCAGAAATGTAATAGCAGACTTTTCAACCAAAAATAGTTGTATTTTCTTATTGTGTTTTATTAATTCAGTTCAAATTTAAGTGAAAAAAAACAAGAAAAAGCGAAAAAAGAAGTTTTTCTGGACCAAATAGTTGAATTTTTAACCTAAAAAGATGAATCCTCAACGTAAAATGTAATGGCTCATATTTCCTCAAAAAAATGAAAAAAATGAACAAAGAAAGAAAACAAAGTTTATCCAAGTTGTTAAACTCAAGCCAAGAGGCGAATTTTCTGTAAAATGATTGAATTTTCAACCCGAAAATATGAATTTTTACAAAAAAAGGGGGAAATTTCAAGTCCAGGAGACAAGTTTTCTACCAAAAAGTACTATTTTTTTTACTAAAAAAAACTATTTTTTACCAGAATTGGAAAACTTACATTTTCAGTTAACAAAATTAGTTTCAGACAAAAAAAAACTAATTTTCCACAAAATAGATGAACCTTTAACTAAAAAAATAAATTTTTAGAGAAGTAGTTCAACTTTTACCCACTTTGTTGAATTTCGAATTAAACGGATCAATTTTCAACAAAATATTACAAATTTCAACCAAGAAGATGAATTTTAAACTAAAATTAACAATCTTCACATAGAATAGTTCAATTTTTTTGTTTAAAATTAATTTTTTACGAAAGAGATGAATTTTCAACGAATAATGTAATAGTAGATATTTCAACAACAACAAAATTATTTTCAATAATAAACAGTTGAATTTAACAAAAAGGACGAATTTCGAAAAAAAATATTTGCATCCTCAACTAAAGAAAATTCATTTTTAATCAAATAGTTCCATTTTTATCCAAAAAAGGATTAATTTTCATTAAAAGAGTTAAATTTTCAAACCAAAAAGACGAATTTTACCAAAAAAATAGTTCAATTTTCGAAAAAGAAAGATTTCAGTTCAATTATCAATACCAAAATAAGATTTTTCAACAAAAAGTTAGTTTTCTACCAAAATAGTTGAATTTTCAATCCAAAAATACGAATTTCCAACAAATCAGATAAATTTTCAACCGAAAAGGATGACTTTTCAACAAAATTGTTCAATTTTTAACCAAATTATAATATTTTTAACTAAAGAGATATTCGTCGGGAGAAAGCAACTGCAAAAGAAAAAAATATATATATATAAAAGGCAAATAAATTACTAATAAGAATATTATATTAGGGTGGCCACAAAATTTCATTTTTTAAATTTCTTTATGTTTCCCTGATAAATTTTTGATTTATTATCCGTGACATTTATTCGAAGAGTCTCTCACAGAAATTCCCCGATTTTTGCAAGATTTTTTTTCGAAATCCCTGAATATCACTCACAAATAAAATTCCTTGGCTTTGCCCTGATTTCCAGGTTTACAATTACTTATAATAATCTTCGAAAAATTCAATGAAAAAAAAAGTTTTCTTATGGTAACATTTAAAAATTTGTCATGGTCACATTTGAAAATTTTTTATCAAATTTTTATATAAAAAACATATTTTTTTCTGCTTCAGATGAGTCCATATTGAAAAAATTCTGACAAAATATTTTTGTGAATTTTCGTGAGGTTGTGAAATGAGTATCTGAATCTTGATTTCAGAATTATATGTACATATATTGTAATTATTTATGGAATTAGTTTATAAGATTATTATTTTTCCAAATTTTCAGAAAAATATAAAGTAAAAATGATTTGAATGTTTTAATGAAAATAATTGTTTATTGCTTTTCATGTTGTAAACTAATTAATTAATTACTGACTGATTAATTTTTTACAATATAAAATTACAATATTATTGAATTTTAATTGCTTTAAAAATTAAGTTATTATAATATTAATTATTTTTTATTTAAAATATCTCTATTACAATTATATAGATTTTGTATATGTTTGTGATGTTGTGAAATGAGTATCTGAATTTAATTTTCAAAATTGTATGTGCATATGTTTTAATTTTTTCGGAAATTAGTCTCAAAGGTTATTAATAATTCAAATTTTCACAAATGAAATTTCAAGTTTAAAAAAAAAAAAAAAAATACAAATTATTTGAATGTTTTATTGAAAATAGTTTGATGCTTTTTATGATGCAAGTAGTATAATTAATTCCAGGTTTACAATTACTAATAATAATCTTCGACAAATTCAAAGAAAAAAAAATGTTTTGTTATGGTCACATTTAAACATTTTTATGGTCACATGTGAACATTTGTTATCAAATTTTTATATAAAAACCATTTTTTTCTGTTTCAGGTGAGTCCATATTGAACATATTATGAAAAAAGATAAAAGTAAGTGTGAAAAAAGTTTCATAATCATCGATTATTGGACCGATTATCCACTCCTAAATAAATATAACAAAATTCTATTTATAAGCAAAAAATTAGTAAAAATTTTCATGTTAAATCTTCAACAAAATAGTAAAATTTAAAAAAAAAAATTAAACTTCAACCAAAAAAAGTTGCATTTTCAAGAAAATAATTTATCTCTTTAAAAGACAGTTGAATTTTCATCAAAAAGATTGATTCTTAACAAAATTTATAATAGTTTCTATTTCAACAAAAAAAAACGAATTTTCAACGAAATTGTTTAATCATTAATTATAAAAGATCAATTTTTAATTAAAAATATCAGCTTTTTAACCAAAAGTGTAACAGTTATATTTTTAGTTGAAAATAATTTATTCTCAACCAAAACGAAGGAATTTTTAACAAAATGGTTAAATCGTCAATCAAAGAGATAAATTTTCAACTAAAATGATAAATCTTCAACCAGAAAAAATTAATTTTTAACATAAGAATTCAACATTTGACCCAAAAGATAATCAAAACTAAGAAGATTATTTTTCTAAAAATGGAATAGTTAAATTTTTAAGAAATTTGATGAATTTTGAACAACAAGAAATAAATTTGTAATAAAGTAGTTTCACTTTCAATCAATTAGTTGAATTTTTGCCAAAAAAACGACTTTCAACAAAATAGTTGAATTCTCAACAAAATAATACAATTTTCGACAAAATAGTAGAATTTTTGACCAAAAGAAATTAATTCCGAGCCAAAAGTTTAATAGTAGACTTTTCAACTGAAAAATAGTATTTTGAACCCACAAAGATAAATCCTCAACGTAAAATGTAGTGGTTGATATGTACACGAAAAATTGTTTTTAAATGAAAAAAGTAGTAGAATTGAACCAAAAAACGAATTTTCAACAAAAATCGAACATTTAAATTTTTTAAACAAAAAAACACAAACATTTTTCAACAAAATAGTCAACTGTTCAATTAAAGAGATGAATTGTCAACAACAATTATGAATTTTTCAACGAAAAAAAAGTATTTTCAATAATGAAATATTTTTCAGTCAAGAAAGAAAAAAAAAGTTTATCCAAGTTGTTAAATTCAAGCCAAGAGACGAATTTTCTGCAAAACAATTCAATTTTCAACCAGAAAATTTAAATTTTTACCGAAAAGTCATCATTTTCAGCAAAACAGTTGCAGTTTCAACAAACAAAAAAGAAGACATTTCGAGCCAAAGAAACAAGTTTTTTACCAAAAATGACTATTTTTTAACAAACTACTACTTTATGAAAAAAAAAAAATGAAAATAAAAAAACAAAAAAAAAAGGAAAAGTTTAATTAACACCTCTATGATATATTATATATTAAATTTTCAAGTAAACTCTTCAGCGTTTTTCATCTTTAAAACATTTTTTTTTAAATGCTTGTTTTGGGTATTATTATTATTATTATTATTGTCTCATAACCAGTGATAACACGCAGTTGTATCGGACTTTATCAGAAGTACTCGTATTGTCCTTGACATTTCACCCGGGGAGCGGAAAACTGCAGAAAACTCTCCCTCTCCCTCTTCAACTATTTTGTCGTTTTTTTTTTTTTTTTTTTTTTTAATTCATATTTTGCGGTTATAAATTTAACTGTTTCGTAGCAAAACTCGTCTTTTTTGGTTGACAATTCAACAACTTGGTATAAAATTAAACTTTGTGGTTGAAAATTTAACTATTTTTTTGAAATTTTTTTTTCACGTTAGGTTCAAAATTAATTTTTTTTCTGAAAATGTAGCTATTTCATTTTTGATTGAAAATGTTTTCTTAAATGTAAATGAAGTAAATTATATAAATATAAAAATTAAATATAAAAAATTGAAAAATAGTAATAAGGTAATTAAAGTGAATAAACAAAAGGATGAATTTTCCACTAAATCATCCTTTTTGGTTAAAAATGCAACTAATTTGTTGGAAATAATTCTGTTTTTGTTGAGAATTCAACTATTTTTTCGTTTTTTTGTTTGTTGAAAGTTCATATTTTGGGGCTGTAAATTCAACTGATTGGTAGCAAAATTCGTCTTCTTTTGCTTGACAATTCAAGAACTTGGTATAAAATTAAACTATTTGGTTGAAAAAACTACTTTTTTGAAATTTTTGTTTTATTGTCAGGTTCAAAACTAATTTTTTTTTTTGAAAATGTAGCTATTCCATTTTTGGTTGGAAATTTTTTCTTTAAAGTAAATGAAGTAAATTATATAAAAACTAAAATAACAAATTTAAATATAAAATATAAATATAAAAATTAAACAAAATTAAATATAAAAAATTAAAATTAAGTGAATAAAGTAAATAAACAAAAGGATGACATTTCAATAAAATCATCCTTCTTGGTTAAAAATGCAACTGCCCGGTTGAAAATTAATCTGTTTTGGTTCATTTATGAAATGTTTCCTGATTTCCAGAATTATAAATTAAGTCACACAATTTCCAACCTATACGTAAAAATTTTCGATTTTCACCCTAAACGAAATTGCACCAGTCGAGAGTGACCGGAAGGTGCATATATATTATTTGAGCTTTCACGACCGCTGTTATAACGGCACCGTTGTTTTACGATCAGCGTATGCGAGGAACGTAATTTCGGACTTACGTTCCAGACCCATGCAAGTAGGACGTCGCCGGTGCAGTAAATCTTTAAACAGCAATCGGCCACTGAATTTCAAGGAGTGCTGTTTCTCACTCTCTTTCATATTTCATTCATTTTTTTTTCTTTTTAGGGTTTCGTAGCCCCAAACTTTTTTTTTTAAATAAAAAAAAAAAAATTTGTTCAATCATTTTTTTCAACCATTTTTTTTTAACAACATTTTTTTTTTAATTTGTTTTCAAAATTTGTTTTCATAACATTTTTTTTCAAACATTTATGTTCCTAAAATTTGTTTTCAAACATTTTTTTATACAATTTTTTTTTTTCAATAATTTTTTTCAACATTTTTTCTTGATACATTTTTTTTCATACATTTTTTTTACATAATTCTTTTTTTTCAATAAAATTTCTTGTAATCAAATTTTGTTTACAAAATTAAAAAATATTTTGTTTTAAGATTCTTTTAAGACTTAAATTAACGTCTTATTTTCCTTCTTTCTCTGTTTCAAGGATACATACCCTTTCTCCCTTTTTTTTCGTTTTTTATTTTATTTTATTCAAAAATATGTATTCATTTATCTTATTTATTTATTTGTCTGTCTGTTTGTTCGTTCATTTATTCGTTCGTTCATTCATTCATTCATTTATTTTATTTTAAAACTCTGTTGAAAAATCATCTTTTCTGGTCAGAAATTCAGCTACTCGGTTGAAAGTTAAACAACTTTGTTAAACATTCATTTTTTTTTGTGGTAGATTCTTTTGGTTGAACTGTTTTCTTGAAAATTCATTTTTTAAAGATTCATTATTTTACTACAGAATTCATCTCTTTTGTTGAAAATGTAACCATTTTGTTAAAAATCCTTTTTTTTGGGGGGGGGGGGTGAGAATTTTTTTTAATAGCAATGTAACTGTGCCATTTTTGGTTGAAAATTATTATTTTTTAAAACAAAAATTTAAAGAAAAAAAAAGTTGAAAGTAAAATTTTCAGTAAAAATTTTTTTTTTTTAATTTAACAAAATAGTCCAATTTTCGACCAAAAAGATGAATTTTTAACTAAAATGATCAATTTTCGAACCAAAAAGACGGATTTTCAACCAATAAAGGTTTTTATATCATGAAAAAAGGTCATCCTTTCTAAACTTTCAAGTCAAAAGACAAAAAAATTATCTGTACAACAGTTGGAAAATTATTAAAGTTATGGAAAGTAATGAAAATTGAAGAAAATTCAACTGTTGAAAATTCATATTTTAATTTTTTAGTACCTGAAAATTAAACTCTTAAATATTTAACTGTAAAGATTTAACTTTTCAAAAATTAAAAAAAAAATGTTGAAAATTGCAGCTGTTAAAAATTAAACTGTTGAAAATTGAAATTTTGAAGATTCAAATGTTGATAGTTTAAGAAAATTCAACTGCTAAAAATTCAATCTTTAACCATTGAATTTTCAATTTCCTTCGATTTTCAACAATTTTTTAAGATTGCATTCTTGAAAATTGATGAAAAATCAAATGTTAAAAATTGAAGAAAATTCAACTGCTGAAAGTTGAAGAAAATTCAAAATTGAATTGTTAACTGTTGAAAAGTTAATTTTTAACAGCTTCATTTTCTTTAATTTTCACCAGTGTAATCTTCAACAGTGGATTTTTCAACTTTTAAAAATTTAACCAACTTGCAGCTGCTAAAAATTGAACTGCTAAAAATTAAACTTTTGAATATTCAATTGTTGATAATTTACGAAAATTTAACTGTTGAAAATACAATCTTCAACCGTTGAATCTTCAATTTTCTTCGATTTTCTACAATTTTCAAACACTTGAAAATTTAACTCTTGAGTATTCATCTGTTAAAAACTAAACTCTGGAAAATTGAAGAAAAATCAAGAAAAATCAATGTTCAATTTTCTTTAATTTTGAACAGTTAAATTTTCAACTGTTGAAGATTCCACTGTTGATAATTGAAGAAAATTTAAATGTAGAAAATTATATTTTCAATCATCAACAGTTGCATTTTTAACAGTTCAAAGTTCAACTCTTGATTATTCAACTGTTAAAGATAACTGTTGAACATTGAAGAAAATTCAAATGTTGAAAATCAAAGAAAATTGAACATTAAACCTAAAAATAATTGTCAAACACTGAAAAAATTGATTATACTTTTTATGATCTTGAATTTTCAATTAATTAATTAAATTAATTTTTCTCAGTGAAATAAATCACAGTTTCAGAATGAAGAAAGTACAGATAATGTTCTAAAGAGTTTAAGTGCTAATAATAATTACTTTATTTAAATTTCGCGGGGAAATGCATCGTTTCAAATTGGAAAGGGCGCTAAATTTAAATCATAAAAGAAGAAAAAGTAATGGAAAACATATTATTTGCATTAAACAGTGCCTTATTCAGGGTTGCTACAATATCCCATTTTCTAAATTCTTCGAGGTATAAAACTAATAATATAATATGAATTTTCAACCCAAAAGATTAATTTTCTACTAAAAAAGACACAGTTTCAACGGAGCACATAAATTTTCATCTAAAAAATATCAATTCTCATCAAAAATTAAAATAGTTAAAATGTTAGAAAAATAAATGTTCAACCAAAAAAAACGAAGTTTCAAAAAAATTGTTTGTTTCATGCAAAAAAAATGATTTTTTTAACAAAAACTAGAATTCAATTTTCACTTCAAACAACCAATTTTCAACGAAAAAAATGAATTCTCAACAAAATAATTCAATATTACTCCCAAAAGATGAATTTTCTACTAAAAAAATACAGTTTCAATAGAATAGATCAATTTTCAACTAAGAAAGATAAATTTACAAACCAAGAATATATTAGTTCAATTTGCAGTTAGAAAAGTAAATTTTAAAGAAAAAACCAGTTTTCAGCAAAATTAATTAATTTTCATCAAAAAATGTAAATTTTCAAGCAAAAATGGAACAGTTACATCGTCAGTTTAAAAACTAATTTTCAACTAAAAATAAACGAATTTTCAACTAAAGAAATTAATTTTTAATCACAATGATGAATTTTAAACCAAAAATATGAATTTTTGACAAAATAGTGGAATTTTCAATTCAAAACATGAATTTTCTATCAACAACAAAAATTAATTTTCAACTAAAGAAATGAACTCCTAACAAAAAAAAATAGAATAGTTAAATTTCTACAAAACAGATAATTTTTTAACGAGAAAAATTACATTTCTACTAAAAAGAAAATTGAATTTTTGACCAAATTCATGAATTTTCAACTATAAATTTTCTACCAAAACTAAAATAGTTAAATTTTCAGTTAGTAAAATAAATTTTCAACCAAAAAAGAAACGAATTTTCAACAAAATAATTAAATTTTCAACCAAAGAAATAAATTTTCTACCAAAAAGATGAAGTTTCAACTAATGAGAGAACTCTTCTACCAAAAAAAGACTGATTATCAACAAAGAGTTGAATTTTCACCTAAAACAGATAAATTTTCAACTAAAAATAGAATAGTTAAATTTTCAGTACGAAAATTAATTTTCATTAAAATAAGTTTTCAACGAAATAGTATAATTTTCAACTAAGAACGATAATTAAAGTTAAAAAAAATAATTCTAAATAAGAAAAAACTAATTTTTAACCAAAAAGATAAATTCTCAATCAATAAGATGAATTTTCTATCCAAATAGATGAATCAATAACAAAGTACACGAATTTTCAACAAAAAATTTGAATTTTTAAAGGAATTTTCAAGCAAAAAGATGAATTATTCACCAAGAAGATTCTCGCAAAATTCAAATTTTCAATAAAATACAATAGAATTAAAGAAAAACTAATTTTCAACCAAAAAGATCAATTTTCTACCAATAAGATGAATTTTATATCAAAATATATGAATTGACAACAAAGGAAACGAATTTTCAAACAAATATTTAAATTTTTAAAGGAATTTTCAACAAAAAAAAACTAATTTCCAACAAAATAGTTTACTTTTCAACCAAACAGGATAAATTTTAACAAGGTTTTTTAATTTTCAGCCAAATAGTTAAATTATTATCAATCAAAACATGCAATTTTAACCAAGAAGAATCATTATCTATCGAAAAAGACGAATTTTCAACTAAAATGATGAATCATCATTTTGAAAATTGGTTGTTTGAACTAAAAATCGAATTCTATTTTTTGTAAAAAAAATCATTTTTTTGCATGAAAAAAAAACAATTTTGTTGAAAATTTGTTTTTTTGTTATTGATCATTTATTTTTCTAACATTTTTTAGCAGAAAATTAATCTGTTGGGTTGAAAATTCATATTTTTGATTGAAGATTCATCATTTCAGTTAAGAATTCATTTCTTTGGGTGAAAATGTATTTGTTTTTTTTTTACTTAAAAACACAACTAAAAAGTATTTAAAATATATTTAAAAGCAACATTTTTTTGCATTACCATTATTAATCTCCAAGTGTATGATTAGTTTTATACCTCGAAGAATTTAGAAAATGTGATATTGTAGCAACCCTGAATAAGGCACTATTTAATGCAAATAATATGTTTTCCATTACGTTTTATTCTTTTATCATTTAAATTTAGCGCCCTTTCCAATTTGAAACGATGCATTTTCCCGCGAAATTTAAATAAAGTAATTATTATTAAGGAATTGATTTTGATAATTTGAGCAAGGATTTTCACAAGATTTCGAAGAATTTGAAATATTTTGAGATATTATGAAAGATTTTAAGGAGTTTTCAATTCATTTCAAAAGATTTCAAATTGATGTATATTGTAGGAAAATATTTGAAATAATTTTAAAAGATTCCAAGGAATTTGTTATTTATTGTAATAATTTGAAGAAACTTTAAAGGACTTGGCATATTTTAGGGCATTTGAAATGCCAAAATATTTTGTAGGGTTTGAAATATTTTAGGATATTTTAAGAGAATTCAAGTAATTTTCAACTTATTTTAGTAATTTAATTGATACAAAAGGATTTGAAATATTTTAGATTATATCAAAATATTCCATGGAATTTTCAATTTATTTCAGTAATTTAATTGGATGTCAGAGGATTTAAAAAATATCAAGTGATTTAAAAATATTTCAACTGAATATATATTCTAGGAAAATATTTCAGAGAATTTCAGAAGATTCCAAGGAATTTTTTTTATTTCAATAATTTGAAGAAATTTTAAAGGATTAGGCATATTGTAGTGTATTTTAAGAGAATCCAAAGCATTTTAATGAGATGTCAATAATTTCAAGGAATTTTAAAAGATTTCAAAGGGAGTAAAATATTTAAGGTAATTTTGAAGGATTTTAAGGAATTTTGTATTTATTTCAATAATTTAGAGGAATTTTTGAAGATTATAAATATTTTAGGGTATTTCAAAAGAATCCAAGGTATTTTCAAGAGATTTCAACAATTTGAAGGAATTTCGACAAAATTAGAGGATTTGAAAACTCGTAGAGTTTTCTTTGAGATTCCGAGGATTTTTCATTTGATTTCAGTAATTTAATTGATTTCAGAGGATTTGAAATATTCTAGAGTAATTTAAAAGATTCCAAGACATTTTTGAAAGCTTCGAAATGATTTTAGTGATTTTTAAAGTTTTCAAGGTCTTGAAATATTTTGGGGAATTTCTAATGACTCAAATAAATTTTTTTATTTGAATAATTTGAAGGAATTTCAAAGGATTTGAAATATTTTAGGCTGTTTTTAAAATTTTCATTTGATTTTAAAGAGATTAACAAAATTTCAAAAATCCAAGGAATTTTCAATTGATTGCAGGAATTGATTTCAGAGGATTTTAAATATTTTGGAGCATTTTAAAATATTTCAAGGCATTTCAAAAAAATTTCAAGTTTCAAGGATTTGAAAATCTGCAGATCATTCTAAAAGATTTCAAGGAGTTTTCAATTACCTTCAGTAATTCAATTGATTTCCGAGGATTGGAAATATTGTTGAGTATTTTAGAAGACTCCAAGGCATTTTCGAACGCTTTAAAATGTTTCAATTTATTTCAAAAGATTTCAAAGTATTTGAAAATTTTAAGAGTATTTCAAAAGATAATAATGAATATTTAATTGATTTCAGAGGATTTTAGAGCATTTTCAAGAGGTTTGAAAAAATTTTCATGGGATATTGTATCAAAGAGTTTCCTAAAATTTCGAAAATATAGATAGATTTCATAGGACCTCCCGCGTCTAACTATTGATTCTCCAAACATTCTCCATTTCCGAGGACTTAGGAGAATCAAAAGAGAATTAAAATCAATGTAATCTCGATCCTCTCCTCCTGCATATATTTCCGTTTCTGCGTCTTGGAGAATCAAAAGAGTATCAATAAAGATTCTCCTTACATCCTTCATGATTCTCCATTTACTAATATATGTAAATGGAGAATCATAGAGGATGTAAGGAGAATCTTCACAAATTTATAAAAGTATGGCTCCAGCTTACAATATCTTCAGAATCAGTTGCAAGTTTACTTGCGAAGGTTGATCCATTCCGAAACTTTGTCCTCTCTCCAAATTTTGGATTGTCGGCTGACAAAGCTGTTCATCCTTACGTTGCCGCTTATCACTTGGTGTAAGTGACTGAATTTTAGATATATCATCACTGATTGTGGTAAGTGATTGTTTATCACTTGAAGCAAGTTTACAATTATTTCTCGTGATACTATTTACTAATTTTTTTTGCTGGTTAAGTTGAGCTCTTTCATCAAAAACTTCCTTTGTGCATAGTTTCCGTAAGGAATCGCAGATCTCACCTTTGTCAGTCAGTAGAATTTCTTCAATTTCTTGAGAATTTTCTGAAGTCCGAAAATTTATCAGATATTTTTAAATTTTTCCCAAGCATAAAAAATTGGAAAATTACATTTATATAACTTTTAAGCAAATGACCACAAGAAGCTTTAAAGAACAAATAGTTATTTGAAGTTTTAATTTTGTAATAAACATTATTTTTCCTTTCAAAATATAATTTTGCCTACATTTTTTTTCTTCTTTCAATGAAACCCCGTTTTAAATTGTAAATTCAGTATTTTAATTGAAAGTTCGTATAGTAGCAAATTAATCTTCTTGGTTGACTTAGTTGAAAATTGATGTGTTCTTTTCAGAATTCGTCTTGTGTAGGAGAAAATTAATCTTCCAGGTTGGGAATTCATCTTTTTGGTTTAAAATTTTGCTTATTGGTAAGAAATGCATTCATTTTGTTAAAAATTCGCCTTTTTTAGTTCAATTAAGGCCGTTGGAACCAGGGCTCAGGTAGGAATACAAAAAAATCAGTGTACACAAAAAGTATTGATATTAGCCAATTTTCAATCCGAATACAGACTTGAATGAAAAAAGGAGTGGGCGCTAAGCTTCTAAAAAATATGTAATTCAAGTATTTATGGAGTTCAATGAGGTCATTCAAGTTTGAGGTTAGGCCGTGGTTCCAACAGCCTTAAGCAAACTAAAAAAGGCGAATTTTGAACAAAATAAATGCATTTCTAACCAAGAAGTTAAATTTTTAACCAAAAAGATTGACTTTCTACTATAAGAGACGAATTCTTAACAAAATCCCTGGCGGACCGAACGAACGGAGCGGATACGCTACAGCGTATCCTTATAGTATCCTCTCCGTATCATGCAAGAAAAACTCATTTAAAAAGGAAGATGAACGTTTCACTTGTTGAAATTCAGATTCTCCGTGAAATTTTGCGTTAAAAGGTCACGGAGTAATCGCAATAGTTTTTCTTGCAACATTAAAAACTTTAAACAAATATAATACTTATCGATAACGTGGGCTGAAGGCGACTTCAAACGCATCGTCGACGGATAACGCCTATTGACTGCTTCTGAACGACGATGCGTTTGAAGTCGCCTTCAGCGCATGTCATCGATAAGTATTGTATTTTTTTAAATTTTTTAATGTTGCAAGAAAAACTATTGCGATTACTCTGTGACCTTTTAACTCTAAATTTCACGTAGAATTCGAATTTCAACAAGTGAAATGTTAATCTTTCTTTTTTTATGAGTTTTTCTTGCATGATACGGAGAGGATACGATGTGGATACTATAAGGATACGCTGTAGCGTATCCGTCCCGTTCGGTCCGCCAGGGATGCAGAACTTTCTAACCAAGTACTTGCATTTTGCAACTACTAGTTTTAAGGGCGACAAACTTTTTAAATTTATATCGATTTTTTCAAGATTCAAGGATAAAAATATACTTACGGCTTATAGCTATCACTCTAGCATCATACTTTGACTTTGACCCTGTTTTTGTGTCCTTCCAAATACCAACGCTCCGCTTCGATTTTGGGATAGCAGATAACTCCACAACATTTCTGGAACCACAATTTGTACAGTACACTAAGGCCCACGATTTTTTCCGCCCTTTAGTCTTTCTCGGTTTTGCTGCTTCAGTTGACATTATTTGACAATTTCTTTATATCAGTCACAGTCAATGAGTAAAATGATGCTGATGATGATGCTGATGCAAACCAAGTGAAGCCAGGACCAAGAAGATCAGTGATGCCAGTGATGCCAATGTTGGCGCCTTTTGCTACTGCGCTTGCGTTTGAGCCGCGCACTGGTTGGCCGTAGTTGGCGCGCAATTCAAAATTGGAATTAAAAACAATTCTTGTAAATTGAATAAATAATTATTGAAAAATGCACAAGAATGTATATAAATTGTACAACTTCTGATTTTAGACATCTGAAATTAAATTTTTTGTTAAATATAAGTTATTCTTTGGAAGTCAAAGAAAAGAAACTGTTATTTAAAAAATTATGTGTTATGAATTTTTTTCTTGTCTCAAATTAGAATTTGTACAATTTATATGCGTTCTTGTGCATTTTTCAATAATTATTTATTCAAATTGCAAGAATTGTTTTTAATTCCAATTTTGAATTGCGCGCCAACTGCGGCCAACCAGTGCGCGGCCCGAACGCAAGCGCAGTAGCAAAAGGCGCCAATATTGGCATCACTGGAGAAGACTGGCCATGACGCTCCGAAAAGTCACCACTAATTTGATTGGTGGAGGCGGAGATCGCCTGATTGGTCATTTTCCGCGCGCTTATTTGAAATTAGGCATAGCTATGCCAGGTTCTTGGGTATATTGAAATATTCCAAGGAATTTTCAATTGATTTCGGTAAACTGATAGGATTTGAAATGATAAAAAATATTTCAGGGTACTTCAGAAGATTCCGAAGCACTTTCAAGAGATTTACAAATTTTAAGGCATTCCAAAAGATTCAAAAAAGATTTCCAACAAATTTATGAGTAAATTATAATAAATTGAATTGTAATTATATTCTTAATCCTTTCAAGATGATAACGATGGCAGAATTTACCTACAAATAAATTATGAGAAATCTATTTATTACTCCTTTAACAGAGAAAAAATGAAAAGGAGCTTCTAAATGGCGGCTACAGACATCATACTTGGTGCCTTCTAATTATTTTATACAAATATTTTGTGACATTAATTAAATATAAATAACATAATTAACTTAAAATTCAAGATCATAAAGGGTATAATCAATTTTTTCAGTGTTAACCAATCATTTTTAGGTTTAATTTTCAATTTTCTTCAATTTTCAACAGTTGAACTTTCTTCAATGTTCAACAGCTATCTTTAACAGTTGAATAATCAAGAGTTGAATTTTCAACTGTTAAAAATTCAACTGTTGATGATTGAAAATATAATTTTCTACAGTTAAATTTTCTTCAATTATCAACAGTGGAATCTTCAAGAGTTGAAAATTCAACTGTTCACAATTAAAGAAAATTGAACATAAAATTCTTTACAGTTTAATTTACAGCTGTTGAATTTTCTTCAATTCTCAAGAGTTTAATCTTTAAAAGATGAATACTCAAGAGTTCAATTTTCAATTATTCGAAAATTGTTAAGAATTAAAGAAAATTGAGGATTCAACGGTTGAAGATTGAATTTTCAATAGTTAAATTTTCTTAAATTATCAACAATTGAATATTCAAAAGTTTAATTTTCAACAGTTTAATTTTCAAAAGCTTCAAGTTTCTTAAATTTTCAACAGTTGCAAAATCCACTGTTGAAGATTACACTGGTAAAAATTAAATAAAATAAAACTGTTAAAAATTTTGAATTTTCTTCAATTGTCAGCAGTTGAATTTTCTTCAATTTCCAACATTTGATTTTTCATCAATTTTCAAGACTGTAATCTTTAAAAATTGTTGAAAATCGAAGAAAATTGAAAATTCAATGGTAAAAGATTGAATTTTCAGCAGATAAATTTTCTTAAATTATCAACAATATGCTGAGCATATTATCGAGAGTATTTGCTCAACATAAATTCTTGGGCATTTAAGAACTCTAAGCACAGCAGATTATTGGTGAAAAAAAATTATTCTGAATGATGTGAAACCGATAGAATAAAAATACAGAGTTATTCTCTTTCACAGTAAATTTGCCAACAATAGCGCCTAGTTACAGTTTTCTATCGACGCAGTGTATATTTTTCAGTGTTATACGATTCGTGAATTTTTCAGGGCGAGTTGTGCAACAGGTTGGCAAATTTTATTGTATGAGTTGCCGCGATTTTGCGAAAGCAAAAAGAGAAAAACAGCAGGGGACAGAAAAAGAAGATGGAAAGAGAGTTTAGAAGAGAAAAGTTGTGACTTATAAAATAGCTCGTTGAAAATAAAGCTATTCTGTCACGGAATTTTCGTTAAGAACCTCGGTTTAAGAGCATACAAAATTTTTATTTTTAACTTTGTTTACTCTAGCCATGTCAGTTCACGAATATATATAATAATATGTATAATATGAATTTTCTTCAATTTTCAATATTTGGCTTTTCTTCAATTTTCAAGAGATGAATACTTAAGAGTTAAATTATCAAGTATTTAAAAATGGTTCGAAATTTAACTGTGGAAGATTTAAGAAAATAAAAAATCAAATTTTCAACAGTTTAATTTTTAACAACTGCAATTTTCGGAAATTTTCAACAGTTGAAAAATCCACTTTTAAAGATTACATTGTTAAAAATTAAAGAAAATGAAACTGTTAAAAATTAACCAAATTTAAAAATTGACTTTTCAACAGTCAACAATACGATTTTGAATTTTGTTCAATTTTCAGCAAACGCTTTCCACGTCAGAAATATCAATCTTGGCAGCCATCTCATCGATTTTAATAAAACTCAGTGTTGTTGTAGTACTTTATGGGTAATGTTTTTTGGCCAAAGGATTTTTAAAAATTTTGAAAATTCTGGGAGTGACGTCATTTTGAAATTTGAGGTCGACTTTTTTTTAAATTGTAATATTTCCGACACTTTTTTCGGATTTTGATGAAACTTATAGACATTCTGTAAAACAAGATGCTCTTTTATATAAAATATGGAAGAAAACAAAATTTCCAAATTTTCACCAAAAAAAAATCAAAAAAAAATTTTGATTCGATTTTTGACGGATTTCGCTATTTTTGATTTTTTTTCAAAATAATATTCCTTATTCTTTTATATTTCATTTCAAAAAAAAACTTGATGGACGCTCATCTAGTTCGCGAGTTATTAATATTTAAAGAGCGGCATTCCAGTCGAATGCTTGTGCCGCGCAGCAGCTAGGCGGGCAGTGCAGGCATTCTCATTACACAATGCACCATTGCAACGCTGCAGTTGATAAAGAAATGATTGGTACTAGCAGACACTGATGTACAATTCTACTATTCTTTTTGGACACTATTGTTGTTGAGAGAGTTGATGACGATATTCCTCATTCAGCATTAACAGAGTTACATGTAGTGTGCAAAAATAGTTTCTCTAAGCTTTTAATAAGTGTCTGTGAAAAAAATTGACCACTTGATAATCAGATTACCACGGCTTCCTTGTTGTATAATTGGGCCATCAGCGCTATGCCAAAAGTAAAATTCATTTTTTGTGCCACAAGTGAATATGAGAACCATGCGAAATTCCTTAGCGATCGTTTTTTGAAAGCTCAGACAATTGATGGTACGAGAGAATTTCATTCCTTCATACCGATCAACAACCATCAAATCCGTTGCAAAATATATTCTGCTGCTCCTGGCATAAATTCAAAAATATTTCAGATACAAAAATCTGCTTCTAAACAAAAATATTCTAAGCAGGAAAGAAAAATAATGTAGTAAAAAGGAATGCCCGAGACTGCAGCGTTGCAACGGTGCATTGTGTAATGAGAATACCTGCACTGCCCGCCTAGCTGCTGCGCGGCACAAGCATTCGACTGGAATGCCGCTCTTTAAATATTAATAACTCGCGAACCAAATGAGTTTCCATCAAGTTTTTTTTTTGAAATGAAAGATAAAAGAACAAGGAATATTATTTTGAAAAAAACGGTCAAAAATCAAAAATAGAGAAAACCGTCAAAAATCGAATCAAAAAATTTTTTTGATTTTTTTTTTGTGAAAATTTGGAAATTTTTTTTTCTTCCATATTTTATATAAATCAGCATCTTGTTTTACAAAATGTCTATAAGTTTCATCAAAATCCGAAAAAAATTGTTGGAAATATTACAATTTTAAAAAAAGTCGACCTCAAATTTCAAAATTGCGCCACTCCCAGATTTTTCAAAATTTTTAGAAATCCTTTGTCCAAGAAACATTACCCATAAAGTACTACAACAATACTGAGTTTCATTAAAATCGATTAGATGGCTGCCAAGATTGATATTTCTGACGTGGAAAGCGTCAGCAGTTGAATTTTCAATTCGCTTCAATTTTCAAGATTTGAAAATTCAACTGTTCAAAAGTAAAGAAAATTGAACATTAAATTCTTCACAGTTTAATTTACAGCTGTTGATTTTTCATCAATTTTCAAGAGTTTAATCTTTAACAGATGTAAGTTTCTTAAATTTTCAACAGTTGAAAAATCCACTGGTGAAGATTACACCGACAAAGATTAACGAAATTCAAAAATTAACTTTTCAACAATCAACAATTCAATTTTGAATTTTCGTCAATTTTCAGCAGTTGAATTTTCAATTTGCTTCAATTTTCAAAATTTGATTTTTCTTCAATTCCAAAAAACTATAATCTTTAACAGTTAAATATTTAAAAGTTTAATTTTCAAGTATTCAAAAGTTGAAATACGAATTTTCAACAGTTGAATTTTCTTCAATTTTCAACATTTGATTTTTCTTCAATTTTCAAGAGTGTAATCTTTAATAGATGAATACTCCAGAGTTAAATTTTCAAGTATTCAAAAATGGTTGAAAACTTAACTGTGGATGATTAAAGAAAATAAAAAATCGAATTTTCAACAGTTTAATTTTTAACAACTGCAATTTTCTTAAATTTTCAACAGTTCAAAAATCCACTGTTCAAGATAACACTGTTAAGAATAAAAGAAAATGAAACTTTTAAAAATAAACAAAAATTTGAAAATTGTCTTTTGAACAGACAAAAATTAAATTTTTATTTTTCTTCAATTTTTAGCTGCTGAATTTTCAATTTTTTTGAATTTTGAACGGTTAAAAATCAACTATTAAGTAATACAATCTTGAAAATGAAAAAAAATCAAATGTTAAAAACTAAAAAAATTGTATTTTCAAAGTTGAGTTTTCTTCAATTATCATCAGTTAAATCTTCGACAGTTGACAATTCAACTATTGAAAATTAAAGAAAATTGAATTCTCGAAATTTTAATTTTCAACATTTGATTTTTCTTCAATTTTAAATAAATTAATCATTAAGTTAATTTTATATAGACAATTCCTTTCAAGTCAATTAAATTCTCAGCCTGGGACGAAAAGTGTTAGAAAACAAGAATTTCAAAACAAATAATTTAAAATTTTAAGAACGAAACCAAACATTTTACAACCTAATGCCAATTGAAAAAAATATTTTTTACAATAACATTGATAGTATTAGAAACGAAAATAAAATGCAGTTTGACAAAAAAAAATTATTATTAACGATTTAAGGTTTATTAATGATGTGCCGGAATTTTAAAATAGATATTTGAAAACTACAATTTCCAAACAGTATCAAAAAATTTTGTTTTAAAATTTAAAAAATGCGTTTATAATTTCCAGGATATGATAAATATATCTTAGGGAAGAAAACACATTTTTAAGTGTTTATAGAGAAATTTAAACTTCAAATGAGAAAATTGATAAAAGTTCCAACACTGATAAAATATTCCACTCTCTAAAAGTGTTGAAAATTAATTTTAGTTAAGAATGCGCCAGTATATAAAAAAGAGAATAGTTAAAAATTCTTCTACAAAAATTAGCATTTTTCATGTTGAAAAAAACTCTGAAAATCAAGGCGAAATAATGATTATTCTACTTTTTGAAAATCCATTTTTTGCAGCCAGGTTAATTAAAATTTCAGAAAAATTGAAGAAAACTGCAAATTCAACTGCTGAAAATTAAACTGATGAAATACAACTCTCAAAAATATTTTTTCAAATTTTTAACTGTTAAAAATTGACGAAATTTGAAAATTGAATTTTCAAAGCTAAAAATTCAACTCTTGAGTATTCAGTTGTTGAAGATTACATTGTTGAAAATTTACAAAATTCAACTGTTCAAAATTAAACTGATGAAATTATCAATTTGAATTTTCTTCAATTTTCAACTGTTGAAGATTCCACTGATAATAATTGAAGAAAATTCAACTTTTCAAAATTCAATTCTCAATTTTCAACTCTTAAAAATAGATGAAATTTAACAATTCAATTTTCAAACTTAAAAATGCTACTATTGAATCTTCAACAATTCATTTATTTGCCATTGGAAATTAAAGAAAATTGAAAATTCATATGCTGAATTCTTGAAAATTAAACTGTTAAAAATTGAATTGTTGAAAATGCAATTATCAATTTTCTTCCATTTTT
>CAKNYM010050450.1:82142-100265 GCA_932195095.1 Andricus curvator
TAATCCATTTTTGGTTAAAAAATTATTTTTCAAAATGAAAATTCATCTATTTTGTGAAGAATCCGCCTTTTTGGTAGAAAATTAATCTTTTTATTTGCAAACTCATCTTTTTGGTTGAAAATTCACCTCGTTGGATAAAAATTCATTTACTTTTTTTTTATTTGAAAATAAAAAAAAAGCTTTATTGGCCTGTGAAACCTGTTATCGATCCAGTTAAAAACATTTTTTTGTCTATTTTTCAACTTCCATGCCGTCTACCTGTTTGCTTTAACCCATCTACCCAACTTTCTAATGTAGCTGAGGGATCGCCAGACGCTGTAGCCGAACCCTTCCTAGCAGGAAGGACTTTTTCCTAATGAGAAATAAAATGAATCTTTTAAAATTACAAAATATTAAATATATTGAATATAAATTGTCAGAAATCAGAAGAAAAATGGTTGTTTCGGATCCCAGGACGAAAAATGGGTTGGGTAGGGGAAATAATCAGAAAATAGAATCCGTCTTCATTACTCTTGTAATCTGATGTATCTGACATCAGAGATCTTCCAAAGTCTAATCAATTCACCGTCCCGCGAAAACTCTTTACGACTTTACGACTTTTCGACTTTCGACTTTTCGACCTCTTAGGAGACTTGCAACGAGAGCGGACCATTTTTCACGCTTGTCCCTCCAGTCGGTGCTCACACTTTTCAATCCGCATGATAACCGTGAATTTATGACTTCCGTCTATCGCCCGAACAATTAATGGCAACTTTTCAGATAAGATTCCACGCGACTCACTCGGAAACGTATATAGAAAGATTTACGTTTCAGTGTACGAACTTGACAATCGAAATCGGAACCCATTGTGTTTTCCTGAAACGAAACTTCAACCCTTGTTTCGATTGTGTCCGGGTTCAATTGGATGATTTATTAGATTGACCAATACTGAACCTGGAAAATTTTCAATTCCAAACTTGGGAATTTATTCCCGCTTCTCTAGAATTTCTGGAATATCCAATTCCAATTATTAAAAAGCGCATATGGCGCCATTTTCGATTAATTATCGAATTTATCTCGAAAATACTCGAAACAATGTATTTTTTAAGAGGTCAAAAATGAAGAAGCTTTTTAAGAATTTTAAAAGGTTTCAAGATAATAAAAAAATTTCTTGCAATTCCTGGGAAAATGTCAACTGATTTTTTATTTTGAAAATAATTTTTAAGAGAAAATTGACACAGATTTCAAAAGATTTTAAATTATTTTCTAAAATTTCGAAAAAGAATGACAAAGATTTTTAAGCAAAATCTTTCGATTAGCAAGATTAAAAATTTTTAAAAGGTTTCACGATAATAAAAAATATTTCTCAAGAATGAATTATCCCATGAATTTATTCATGGGATAATTTAAACACATTTTCCATTTTTAAAAATTAATTTTAAGATAATATTTTTAAATAATATTAACCTTTCAAAAGATTTCTCTAAAATTGTCAAAATAGAATCTGGAAGATTTGAAGGCAAGTTTTTTAATTTTTCAAAATTTCATGAAAAATTTTCCAAGAATTTTAAAAGATATTTAGAAGGTTTAAAAGTTTTAATAATGGTGAAAAAATGATTTTAAGTGGGAAAAGATTTCCAAACATTTGAAACAAAATGTAAATTTTTGAAAATTTCGAAAAAAATTTTGAAACTTTTTAAGAAGTTTAAAAGGCTTCTAAAAAATAAAAAAATAAACTATTTATTTTAAATTCCTGGGAAAACTTAAACTGAATTTTTATTTTGAAAATAAACTTTAAGAGAAAATTTACAATGATTTCAAATTTTTCAAAATTATTTTCGAAAAATCTTTCCATTAGCAAGATTCAAAAATAAAAAAATTTTCGAGAATAATGGAACAAAGGTGCCCAGCATTCTGATATAAAAAATGTAATGTGTAGATTTTTAAAGATTTTTAAGAAAAGAAGCTTTTTGAGAATTTTAAAATGTTACAAGAGAATGAAAATATTTCTTAAAATTCCTGGAAACATTTAAACTGATTTCCTAATTTAAAAAAATAAATTATAAGAAAAAATTGACAAAGATTTAAAAACATTTTTAATTATTTCCTAAAATTTCTAAAAGGAATTTGGACGATTTTAAAGGAAAAATGTCCAGTTAGCAAGATTACAAAGTTTTATAAGAATTCTATCAGGTTTAAAAGACATTTAGCAGTTTTAAAAAGATTAGAAATTAATTTAAAACTTGAAAAAATTTTTGAAAAGTTAGAAAAAACGTACATATTTCATATTTGGAAATGAAAATTTTCAAGCTTCTCAAAGATTTTGAAAGGTTTCACGACAATAAATAAATTGCTTAAAAATCCTGGCAAAATTATTACTGATTTTTTATTTTGAAAAGTGAATTGTAAGAGAAAATTAAGAAAGATTTCAAAAGAATTTTGAAATTGTCAAAACAGAATCTGGAAGATTTTAAGGCATTTTTTTTTTATTTTTCGAAATTTTAAGACAATTTTTAGAAAAATTCGAATAATTTTAAAAAATATTCAGAAGGCTTCAATGTTTTGGGATTGGTTGAAAAAATATTTGAAATTTGAATAGATTTACAAAAATTCAAAACTAACTGTAAATTTTTGAAGATTTCGAAGAAATTATCGAAGCTTCTTATGAAGATTTCAAAAGATTTCTACAAATGTCGAAAAAAAATCTGAAAGATTTAAGGGCAATTGTTTTAATTTTCAAAGATTTTTCAAAATTTTAGGAATAATTCGAGTCCGTTTAGGAGTTATTTATTTTAAAAACTTCCAAAGGTCCTGAATATTTTTTAAGCTGACTCGAATTTTTTCTACAATTTTGTAAAATTCTGTAAAATAAAAAAAAATATACTTCTTCGACATAACCTGAAACCTTCAAAAATCTTTTTGAATTTTCGCAGAGGATTTATTCGAAATTTTCATTTCGTATTTAAAACTTGTTTTTTTTTTTTTTTTTTTTTTTTTTGAAAATTAATCTGTTTTGGTTGAAAATTCCAATATTTTGTTGAAAATTCGTCTTTTTCGGTTAAAAATGCAACTGAATAAAAATTAATCTTTTTTGACCGAGGATTCAACTACTTTGTTAAAAATTCATTTTTTTCATTAAAGATTGACCATTTTAATCAAAAATTTCGTTAGTTTTACTTCTAACAAAAAAGATGAATTTTCAACTAAAATTATGAATATTTAACTGAAATACTTGAATTTTCAACCAAACAGATGAATTTTCAACCAAGAAGATTAATTTTCTACTGAAAAGCCGGTTTTCAATAAAAGACATGAATTGTCGAACTTTTAACTAAAAAAGAACAATTTGCAATCAAATAGTTGAATTTTCAACCAAAAATGGAATAGTTGAATTGCTAGTGAGAAAAATAATTAAAATAATTAATCTTTAAGTGAAATAGTTGAATTTTCAAACAAAAGGACAAATTTTCAACTAAAGATTCTACCAAAAATGATGAATTTTCATCGAAATGCATGGATTTTCAACTAAAACTAGAGCCTCATATGCGCGCTCCGCGCGCGACCAATTTATTTAACATTTATTTATATTATTTGGAAATGAATTTCAATAAAATACCATGAAATTAATTTTTACTTCAATAATTTTGATTTTTACACGGCTTCGCATGGATACCATCTCACGATGCAGAATAAATAATTCTGTAAAAAATTGAGTCTATTCGTTGAAAAATAGACAGACTCTAAATTTTGTAATCGAAATTGTTTAAATAATTAATAATTCTTGTAAATTTACAAAACATAGTAAGGAGTCACCGGAAAGATAATCTTAGTTGACTCCGCAAACAAATTGTTCTGAATGTGTTCATGAAAATTGTTTAAATAATTAATAATTATTGTAAATTTTCAAAGTATCATAGGAAAGAGGTATTTGAAAAACAATCTTTATTGAGTCCGTAAAAAAATTGAGCCTATTCTTTAAAAAAATATCAAAATTGTTTAAATAATTATTCATTCTTTGAAATTTGCAGAGCATTATAGCAAAAAGTCACTGCAAAGATATTCTTACTTAATTCTATAAAAAATGGAGCCTATTCGTTAAAAAATAACTAAAGTCTCAGTTTTTAAACTAAAATTGTTTAAATAATTGAAAATTATTGTAAGTTTAGAAAGCAACATATATAACAGTCACCGAAAAGATATTCTTAGTTTAATTCGTAAACAAAGTCAGCCTATTTGTTGAAAAACAGCCAAACTCTGAATATGTGTATGAAAATTGTTAAAATAATTAACAATTATTGTAAATTTGCAAAGTAACATAGGAAAGACTTATTTTTAATACATTCTTTTTGGGTCTGTAAACCAATTGAGCCAATTCGTTAAAAATAATGATATTACAAATAATAATTCTTGTAAATTTACAAAGAAGCGTATAAAATAGTCATCGAAAAGACATTCCTAGTTGACTCCGTAAACAAATTGTCCATATTCCTTGAAAAATACCCAAACTCTGAATATGTTTATGAAGACTTTAAATAATTAATAATTATTGTAACTGTGCAAAGTATCGTAGAAAAGAGTTATTGGCAATACATTATTGGTGATTCCGTAAACAAATTGGGCTTATTCGATGGATTTGCAAAGCTTCATAGAAGAGTCATCGGAAGGATATTCTTAGTGAATTCTGTAAAAGAAATTTAGCCTATTCGTTGAAAAATAGCCAAACTCTTTGTTTATGCAAATTGTTTCAATTATTAATAATTATTGCCAACGGCCATGCCACGCTGAAAAATCCAGTTCTCGTCAGATCACTGAAGTTAAGCAGCGTTGGGCGCGGTTAGTACTTGGATGGGTGACCATTCGAGAATACTGTGTGCTGTTGGCATATTATGGGTGTGGTGAGCCCAAACTTGTAGTTATTTATAACTAAAAGAAAACTATCCACCTAGAAACACTACCCGAATCGGGTAGTGTCACGCCTACCCTGAAAGGGAAATGGCTTAATGGTATACAATACATTGTAAATTTACGAAGCAACATAGAAAAGTTTCATCAGAAAGACATTCGTAGTTGACTTTGTAAACAAACTGTACCTATTCCTTGAAAAATAGCCAAACTCTAAATATGTTTATGAAAATTGTTAAAATAATTAATAATTATTATATATTTGCAAGCTATCGTAGAAACGAATTATTGGAAATACATTCTTTCTTGATACCCTAAACTAATTTATCCTATTCATTGAAAAAAGGCCAAGGTCCTTCTGAAAAGTTAAACAAAAATGTAAAGTTGGTTTTTAAATAAAAAAATTAACAAAATTTATTATAAAAAATCCAAACACAATTAAAAAATAGATGGTACTCAAAATTTCGAAAGTTTCAAACATTTTGAAATATAAATGAACTTTGATTAAAACGTTAAATCGAAAATGAATCTTTGAAAATACGAATCAAATATTTAAAATGTTAATTAAAAGCCTTTTTTTTAAATTCGTGAAAGGAATCGTATATATACCGAAGTATAAATGCATATACTTCCACTAAGCTTCTTATGAAAACAAACATCTCGAGTTCAAATAAACACAGATCGCCCATCGTCGATGAGATCGCCTTATGCCATGGTTAACTAAGTAACGGTAACGGTAACTAAACGACGAATACCAACTTTCAAAGATAGGAAAGATGAATTTTGAACCAAAAATTGAATAGTTAAACTTCTAATTCAAAAAATTAATGTTCAATCAAAGAGACGCATTTTCAAATAAAATAATGGAATATTTAATTGATATAATTACATTTTAAGTTTAAGTAATTTTGAAAGGAATAGTTACATTTTCAAACAAAGTGATGAATTTTCAACTAAAATGATGAATCTATAAATGAATTAATTAAATTTTAAACCAAAAGTTAGAAAAAAATATAGTTTTTAACATCAACAAAAATTTCAACGAAATACTTCAACTTTCAACTGAAATAGTAAAATTTTCAGTAAAGAAAATTAATTTTAAACCAAAGAAAAAACGAATTTTCAACAAAATATCTCATTTAGCAACCAATGAGATGAATTTTGAATTAAAATTATGAATCTTCAACCAAAAAATTAGTTTTCAACAAAAGAGTTCAACTTTGAACTAAGTAATTAAGTTTGTATTCCAACAAAGGTGAATTCTGAACAAAAAATGTAGTATTTGATATTTTAACCAAAAAAGAGTTTTATTTTTGTTTAAAAACAGTTTGAATTCAACAAAAAAAACGAATCTTTAATATGAGTTGAATTTTTATCTACTGAAGATTTTTCAGTCAAGAGAGAGAAAAAATGGCTAACAAATTGTTGAATTTTGAAGCAAAAGATGAATTTTCAACAAAGAAGGTTAATTTTCTATCAAAAATAACGAATTTTCAACAAAACACATGAATTTTCAACCAAAAACGATGAATTTTCAGTTGAAACAATTAATTTCAAACGAAAAAGAAACGAATTTTCAAGAAAATAATTAATTACAGTAATATAAAGCTACTTCTACAAATAAAGAATGATTTTTATTCAATTAATTATTTCAATTTTGAAAAAGCTGAGCTCGCCCTCAAAAAAATTCCCTGACATTTCCAAGTTTTTCCAGGTATTTGAAAATTCCCTGACAATTCCAGGTTTTCCGGGTAGGGCTATAAGGGACCAAAAATTGAACGCCTTAGTGTAAAGACGTTTTTTATTTCTCAAAATTATTATTTTTGATGCATAGAATTAAATATCTTTTACGAAATTTCAAAAACCATGTATACGCGCGCGTAGCGCGCTTTTGCTACTTGTGCAATTATTAAAAAGCGCATGGCGCCATTTTCGATTAATTATCGAAATTATCTCGAAAATACTCGAAACAATTTGAAACTATTGTTGTCAGAAAACCGGTGTTTGTCATTGGATGTAGCTATAATTTTTTTTCCATTAAAAAAAAAAAGTCTGCAAACTTCAGGATTATAAGAAATTTAAGGTTATTTGAATAATATATATTCAATAATAATAATAATAATAATGTATTTTTCAAAATTTCAAAAATGAAGAAGCTTTTCAAGAATTTTAAAAGGTTTCAAGGTAATGGAAAAATTTCTTAAAATTCCCGGGAAAATGTAAATTGATTTTTTATTTTGAAAATAAATTTTAAGAGATAATTGACCAAGACATTATTAAAAGGTTCAAAATTAATTTAAAAGTTGAAAATATTTCAAAAGTTTCAAAAAATGTACAATTTTGAATATTTGGAAAAAAAATTGGAAGCTTCTTAACGATTTTGAAAGGATTCACTATAATACAAAAATTTTCTTAGAATTCATGGGGAAATTTGAACTAATTTTTGATTTTGAAAAAGTAATTTTGAGAGAACATTTAAAAATATTTTAAAAGATGACGACAGATTTTAAAAGATTACAAAAGATTTCTAAAGTCTTCAATACAGATTCTAGGAAATTTTAAAACAATTTTTGTAATTTTTCGGAATTTTCAGAAAATTTTTGAAAAAATTCGAATAGTTTTAAAAGAGATTTAGCTGGTTCAAAAGTTTTGGAAATAGATAAAAAAATAATTAGAAATTTGAAAATATTTCAAAAAAATTTTAACAAAATGTAAATTTTTGAAGATTTTGAAAAAAAATTCGAAGCGTTTTAAAAAGTTTAACAGGTTTCAAGAAAATGAAAAAACTTTCTTAAAATTCCTGGGAAAATTTAAACTGATTTTTTGTTTTCAAAATAAATTTTAAGAGAAAATTGACAAAGATTTAAAAAGATTTAATATTATTTTCTAAAATTTCGAAAAAGAATGGGAAACATTTTCAAACGAAATATTTCCATTATTATTCATGCGATAATTTAAACTTATTTTTTATTGTGAAAAATTAATTTTAAGATAACATTAAAAAAATATATATTTTAACATTTCAAAAGATTTCCTAAATTCTTAAAACGAAATATGGAAGATTTGAAGGCAAGTTTTTTCAATTTTCAGAATTTCAACAAAAATTTTTGGAAAAATTCTAAGAATTTTAAGATATTTTTCGAAGGTTTCAAAGTTTCGAAAATGGTTAAAAAATGACTTTAAGTTTGAAATGATTTCCCAAAATATCAAATAAAATGTAAATTTTTGAAAATTTCGAAAAAAATTTCTAAGATTTTTAAGAAGATTGAGAGGTTTTAAGAAAATAAACAAATTTCTTTAGATTCCAGGGAAAATTTTTTATTACTTTTTATTCTGAAAAATTAATTTTAAAAAAAAATTTGAAAAAGTTTCAAAATTATTCAAAATATTTCTACAAATTTCGAAAATATCTAGGAGATTTAAGGGCAATTTTTTTAATTTAAAAAGATTTTTCAAAATTTCAGGAATATTTCGAGTCTGTTTAATAGATATTCATCTTCCAAACTTCTAAAAGTCCTAAATATCTTTCAAACCAACTCGAATTTTTCCTAAAATTTTTGAAAATCCTGAAAAATAAAAAATTATACTTCCTTTTTTTTCCTTTAAAATTTTTCTTCAGTTTAATATAAAAAGTCTGCAAATTTCGGGCTTATGAGAAATGCAAGGTTGTAATGTAAATGTGTAATGTGTAAACGTAATGTGTAGATTTTTAAAGATTTATTACAAAATAAATTTTTTGAGAATTTCAAAATGTTTCAAGAGGATGAAAATATTTCTTAAAATTCATGGGATAATTTAAAATAATATTCTATTTTGAAAAATTAATTTTAAGGGAAAATTCACGAATATTTTAAAATATTTTTATTTATGTTCTAAAATTTCGAAAAAGAATGTGGACGATTTAAAAGAAAAAATGTTCAATTAGCAAGATTACAAAGTTTTTCAAGAAATTCGATCAAGTTTTTTTGAATATTTGGAAATAAAATTCTTAAAGCTTGTTAAAGATTTTGGAAAGTTTCACGATAATAGAAAATATTTCTCAAAATCCATGGGATAATTTAAACTAATTTTTTATTTTGAAAATAAAATTTAAGAGATAATTGACAAAGATTTCAAATTATTTTCAAACAAAAATTCGAAACAGAATGGGAAAGATTTTCAAGCAAAATCTTTCAATTAGCAAGATTACAAAAATTTATTTTAAAAAATGCGAAAAAAACATTTCAAAATTTTAAAAACATTCACAATTAATTTAAATGTTGAAAATATTTCAAAAGTTTTAAAAAATTTACATTTTTGAATATTTGGAAATTTTTTGTGTGGAGGTTCTTGAGGATTTTGAAGGATTCACAATAATAAAATTATGTCTTAGAATTCATGGGAAAATTTGTACTGATTTTTCATTTTGAAAAATTAATTTTAAGAAAATATTTTAAAACATTTTTAGGGATGACAAAATATTTTAAAAGATTATAAAGGATTGATGAAATCGTCATGACAGGTTCTCGAAGATTTTAAGGCAATTTTTGTAATTCTGCAGAATTTTAAGAAAATTTTTGGAAAAATTCGAATAATTTTAAAAGATATTGAGAAGTTTTAAAAGTTTTGGAAATAGTTTGAAAAATGGTTTGATATTGAAAATATTTCAAAAAATGTAAAACAAAATGTAAATTTTTGAAGATTTCAAAGAAATTTTCGAAGCTTTTTAAGAAGTTTAAAAGGGTTCCAAAAAATAAAAAATAAATTCTTAAAATTCCTGGGAAAATTTAAACTGATTTTTCATCATGAAAATAAATTTTAAAAGAAAAATGACCAAGATTTCAAAAGATTTTAAATTATTTTCTAAAATTTCTAAAAAAAATGGTGAAGATTTGCAGGCAAAATCTTTGCATTAGCAAGATTGCAAAATTTTATACAAAAATTGAAAAAAATAAAATTTTAAAAGGTTTCACGATAATAAAAAATATTTCTCATAATTTATGGGATAATTTAAACTGATTTTTTATTTCAAAAAATTAATTTTAAGATAAGATTTTTGAAAAAATGTTAACATTTCAAAAGATTTCAAATATTGTCAAAACAGAATCTCGAAGATTTGAAGGCAAGTTTTTTAATTTTTCAGAATTTCAACAAGAATTTTGGAAGAATTCGAAGAATTTTGGAAGAATTCGAAGAATTTTAAAAGATATTTAGAAGCTTTAAAAGTTATTAAAATGGTTCAAAAAATTATTTTAAGTTTGGAAAGATTTCCAACAATTTTAAACAAGATTTAAGTTTTTGAAAATTTCGAAGCTTTTTAGGAAGTTTGAGAGGTTTCAAGAAAATAAAAATATTTCTTGAGATTCCTGGGAAAATTTTTAATTACTTCTTATTTTGAAAAATTGATTTTTAAAGACAATTTGAAAAAGTATCAAAATATTATTATAATTTAAAAATATTTCTACAAATTTCGAAAATATAAGGAAGATTCAAGGGCAATTTAAAAAAATTTGAAATACCTTTCAAAATTCTAGGAATAGTTCGAGTCTTCGAAACTTCTAAAAAGTCCTCAATGTCTTTCAAACTGACTCGATTTCTCACTAAAATTTTTCAAAATCCTGAAAAGTAAAAAATTAGGCTTTTTTGACATATTTGAAAGCTTAAATTTTTTGTTTAATTTTCTTAAGAATCTTAGGAAAATTATATATTTATTTAACTTTAACAACAAATAAACTTGAATTTGATTCCAAATTTGTCTTTTTGGATTGATATATGGACGATTTTAATGCCAATTTTTTCAATTAGCAAGATTACAAAGTTTTATAAAAAGATTTAATCAAGTTTAAAATACATTTAGAAGTTTTAAAAAGAGTCAAAATTAATTTCAAACTTAAAAAGATTCTGAAAAAGTTAAAAAAATGTACATTTTTGAATATTTGTAAACAAAAATGTTGCAGCTTCTGACGCATTTAAAAAGGTTTCACGATAATAACAAATATTTTTGAAAATTCACGGGATAAATTTAACTTATTTTTTATTTTTAAAAATTGATTTTAAGAAAATATTTAACATGACTTTAAATTATTTCAAAAGATTTTCAAAACAGAGTCTGGAAGATTTGAAGGCATTTTTTTCTACTTTTCAGAATTTTAAGAAAATTGTTGGAAAAATTCAAATAATTTTCAAAAATATTTAGAAGGTTTGAATGTTTTAGAAATGATTAAAAAATATGAAATTTGAAAAGATTTACAAAAGATTTTAAATTATTTTCTAACATTTCGAAAAAGAATGGGCAAGATTTTCAAGCAAAATCTTTTAATTAGCAAGATTACAAAATTTCTAAAAAAATTCGATCAGGTTTAAGAGAAGTTTAGAAGTTTTAAAAATATTCAAAATTAATTTGAAACTTTAAAATATTTCAAGAATGTATGTTTAAAAAAAACTTACATATTTGAATATTTGGAAATAAAAATTTTGAAGCTTCTTAAAGATTTTGAAAGGTTTTACGATAATAAAAAAATGTCTTAAAATTCCTAGGAAAATTTAAACTGATTTTTTATTTTGAAAAATTAATTTTAAGGGTAAATTGACGAATATTTTAAAACATGTTTATTTATTTCCTAAAATTTCAAAAAAGAATGTGGACGATTTTAAAGAAAAAACTTTCAATTAGCAAGATTATAAAGTTGTATAAAAAACTTGAAACAAAAAATTTTGAAAGGTTTCACGATAATAAAAAATATTTCTCAAAATTCATGGGATAATTCAAACTGATTTTTTATTCTGAAAAATTATTTTTGAGAGAATGTTTAGAAATAATTTTAAACATTTCAAAAGATTCCTAATATTTATTGTCAAAACAGAATCTGGAAGATTTGAAGGCAAGTTTTTTAATTCTTCAGAATTTCAAGAAAATTTTTGGAAAAATTCAAAGAATTTTCGGATTTTTTTCGAAGGTTTCAAAGTTTCGAAAGTGGTTAAAAAATGATTTCATGTTTGGAAAGGTTTCCCAAAATTTCAAACAAAATGTAAATTTTGGAAGATTTCGAAAAAAAATTCAGATTATTTTAAGAAGTTTGAAAGGCTTCTAGAAAATAAAAATCTTTCTTGAGATTGTTGAGAAAGTTTTCAATGACTTTTTATTTTGAAAAATTATTTTTTAGAGAAAACTTGAAAAAGTATCAAAACGTTCCAAAAAATGTCTACAAATTTCGAAAATATTTGAAAGATTTAAGGGCAATTTTTTTAATTTTCAAAGATTTTTCAAAATTTTAGGAATAGTTCGAGTCAATTTAAGAGATATTTATCTTCCAAACATTCAGACTGAGTCAAATTTTTCCTAAAATTTTTTAAAATCATGAAAAATAAAAAATTATGCTTTTTTGACAAATCTGAAAACTTAAAAAAAAATTTTGAATTTTCTCAATAATCTTAGGAAAATTATATATTTATTTAACTTTGAAAATAAATGAAAAAATAAACTTAAAAAAAAAAACGTTTATAAAATAATTTAAAAAAAAATTAGTTAAAAACTAATTTGAACTGATTTTTTATTTTGAAAAATTAATTTTAAGAGAATATTTAAAATTATTTTAAAAGATGACAAAAGATTTTAAAAGATTACAAAAGATTGATAAAATCTTTATGACAGATTCTCGAAGACTGTGAGGCAATTTTTGTAATTTTTTCGAATTTTTAGAAAAATTTTGGAAAAATTCGAATAATTTTAAAAGATATTTAGAAGGTTTAAAAGTTTTGGAAATAGTTAAAAAAATAATTTGAAATTTGAAAATATTTCAAAACATTTGAAACAAAATGTACATTTTTAAAGATTTCAAAAAAAATTTGAAGCTTTTTAAGAAGTTCAAAAAGCTTCAAGAAAATAAAAAAACTTTTTTAAAATTCCTGGGAAAATTTAAACTGATTTTTTATTTTGAAAATAAATTTTAAGAGAAAATTGACAAATATTTCAAAAGATTTTAAATTACTTTCTAAAATTTCGAAAAAGAATGGGAAAGATTTTCAAGCAAAATCTTTCCATTAGCAAGATTGCAAAATTGTATACAAAATTTGAAAATAAATTTTTTTAAGTTTCACGGTGATTAAAAACAAAATATCTCATTTTTCAACCAAGGAGATGAATGTTCAATTAAAATTATGAATCTTCAACCAAAAAAATTCATTTTTGATAAAAGAGTTCAAATTTAAACCAAATAATTACATTCTTATTCCAGAAAAGATGAATTCTGAACAAAAAATGTTGTCTTTGATATTTCAACCAAAAAAGGTTTTAATTTTCAATCAGCAGCAGTTGAATTCAACCAAGAAACAAACGACTTTTCAACATGAGTTGAATTTTCAACTAATGAATATTTTTCGGTCAACAGAAAAAAAAATGCCTAAAAAATTGTTGAATTTTCAAGCAAAAAGATGAATTTTCAACAAGGAAAATTAACTTCTACCAAAAAAGATGGATTTTTCTCAAAATAAATGACTTTTCAACCAAAAACGATTAATTTTCATTATATAAATAATGTAATAAAAATATAGAAAAATGTTTTTTTTATTTATTGCAAAAATATCATTTTTACAATCATTTAATGATAAAGTCACTTGTGCTCATGTCAAATATAAATTGAAATACTGTTGTACGCGTCTGTCTTGATTAAATAAAATTTTGCATTATAGATCTCGATTTTTTCTCAGTTTCATCATGCACATAAATTTTTCTTACTCTTGAAATTTAAAAAAAAAAATTTGATATGAAAAATAAAATACTTTAATACATTTATGTGAAAAATATTTCCAGAAAACGTATTAAATAGAATGTTATAGAAAATTCGAGTCAAGTCAAGGGTCGACGACAGCGTCTGGCGATCCCTCAACTACAAGAGACAAAGTTGGGGAAAGGGGGTAGAGTGGGGTAAAAAAGTGTCTCTGGAAAAATCAGTCTACAGGCCACAATTTTAATCCAATTTCAATGTTTTTTTTAATAAGAGCTAATAAAATTCTCCATAGATTGATCTAGGTCGATTTTAAAAAAAGTTGATTTATTTTTTAAATTAATAACAAAAATTGGAAAAAAAATTTTTTTGAAGAGTACCCGTTTTTGACAAATACTTGGATTTAATCTAGAATACCAAGAATCAATAAAGCAACTATCCCGAAAAGTTGTTTTATAAGTTAGAAAATGCTTTGAAATATATTGAATTTGTTATAAACAAATAAGTGAGTGAAAATGGATTCATGGGAATTAGCAATGATTCGTGAATTTATTTGAACAATTTGTAGACAAAAACCTTCTTTTGATCGAATTCATGAAATATAATGAAAAGATTGTCATTTTATAAAAAAATGTATAATTGTTTAAACAAATCTGATTAACAAATGCACTGTCTGGCTATTTTAAGAGGTAAAAAATTGTTTTTTTCAACTTAATAAATTGTAAATAACTGATTTCTAAACTTTTAGGGAGCTTGTATGACAATCAATAATTTTATATATTGACAACAGTTGTTTAAACAAATTTTTATCAGCTTATGCATTTTTTAAGAAAAAAATTGCGTTTCTTAAGGACATTAGCAGAGTGTTATTTCATGATGGCTCTGTGCTATCGATCGATAACAATTGATAATTTTTTTAACAAAATTAATTAACAAATGCATTTTTCGGCTATTTTCAAATGTAACAACTTAGTTTTTTCAACGTACCAATTGTTGACGGTTACGTTAATTTTAAATATTCCCAAAAAACACGAAATTTTTTGTTTAGAAATATATGAAAAAACAAAAATTTGTCTATAAAATTATTAATGACAATACCAATAGTGGATCGTTATCGAGGTTACAGCGTCTGGCGATCCCTGAACATTAAGTTCAGGGATCGCCAGACGCCCCAATTTCTAATAGCGCATAATTGAACACTAAAACCTACGTAAAAGCTGTGTTTTATGATCTCAGTAAAGACCAAAGCATAAACTTTTTGTCGAACGAATTGAAAATTATTGATTCGACCAATTTAATTTATATGGCATGGCTCTAAAGTGTGAGGAATAGCCCTGCAAATTCTATACTGCAGATGCAACTGGTGGCACATATAATTTTATTGATAATGAAATATTTAAAGAATGTTTAATGCTGTTTAAGTTTTATTGCTGAAAACCTTGTTATTTATGAAAAATTTATAATTTTTTAAACAATTATGATCAACAAACGCACTGTCTGGCTATTTTAAGAGGCAAGAACTTTTGATAAAATAAACATGTTAAATAACATGGTCAACATAAAATTTCAGAACTCTTAATTTGAAAGAAATTATTCAAATACATCCTAAGTATAAAATTATTATTTAAAAATTATTTTGGTAGATAAAAAAAAATTAATTTAGAAATCTTTGTATTTAAATAAATATTGAAGTTGAACTCTAAAATTGGAAGACATTATTCAATTATTGAGGTATTAATTTCAGAAAGTTTAATTGTTATTTATTTTGAATCCAAGCAACACAATTTTCAATTTTATAATTTCAAATCGTTTCATCTTTAACACTTCATTTAGAATTATTATTAATTCTTGAAATTTTGCAATAAAATGTTTTTCATGTTCAAATGATTTATTTCATTCCTCATTGTTACAAACGACCTCTCTGCTGGCAAGAGTCGGTGACAGCGTCTGGCGATCCCTTCGCTGCATGACCTATATATGGCCTGAAAATGCTTCTAATTGTTAAAGTTGGGAGGAAAATCGCATATCATATATATTCTAATTTTGAACTTATTAAGGGAAATAAAATATCTTTGGAATCGCCAAAAAACTTAAATTTTGAATATAATATTTCTAAAGTACTAGTTGAAAAATTAAAAAATATTTTTATTTTGTATTTTATTCCTCATTAGCAGAGTTGAATAGTAACTTTTCAGAAAATTAATCTCTTTTAGTTGAGGATTCAACTATTTGGTTGAAAATTAACTTTTTTATTAGAAATTGATATTTTTGAAATGAAAATTCAATTATTTGGTTGAAAATTCAACTATTTTTTAAAATTTTACTTTTTTTGGAACTGTTTTGTTGGAAATTAGTCTTTTTGTTTTGAAAATGCTAGAAAATTCAACTATTTTGTTGAAATTTAACTTTTTTGATGAAAATTAATATTTTTGGTATGAAAATTCAACCATTTGGTTGAAAATTCATGTATTTAGTTAAAAAAATTTAGCATTTTGGTAGGAAATCCAAATTTGGTCGAAAATTACCTTTTTCGTTGGGATTTTAACTCTTTTGTAGAAAATTCTTCTTTTTGGTTTGAAAATGCTAGAAAATTCAACTATTTTTTTGACAATTTACTTTTTTATTGAAAATTTTACTGTTTTTTTGGAAATTAGTCTCTTTGTTTTGAAAATGGTAGAAAATTCAACTGTTTGGTTGAAAATTAACTTTTTTCATGAAAATTAATATTTTTGGTATGAAAATTCAACCATTTGGTTGAAAATTTATGTATTCTGTTAAGAATTTAAGTATTTTGGTAGGAAATCCAAATTTTGTCGAAAATTAACTTTTTTGTTGGAAATTTAACTCTTTTGTAGAAAATTCTTCTTCTTGGTTTGAAAATACTAGAAAATTCAACTATTTGGTTGAAAATTAAATTTTTTATTGTAAATTTAACTGTTTTGTTGAAAATTAGTCTTTTTAATTTGAAAATGGTAGAAAATTCAACTGTTTGTTTGAAATTTCATTTTTTTGTTGAAAATCAACTTTTATGATGAAAATTAATATTTTTGATTTGAAAATTCAAACATTTGGTTGAAAAATCATGTATTTTATAAAAAATTTAAGTATTGTGGTGCAAAGTCCAAGTGTGGTCGAAAATTAACTTTTTCGTTGGGATTTTAACTCTTTTGTAGAAAATTCTTCTTTTTGGTTTGAAAATGCTAGAAAAGTCAACTATTTTGTTGAAAATTAACTTTTTTGATGAAATTTAATATTTTTGGTATGAAAATTCAACTATTTAGTTAAAAATTCATGTATTTTGTTGAAAATTTAAGTATTTTGGTTGAGAGTCTAAATTTTGTGAAAAGTCAACTTTTTTGTTGAAAATTAACTTTTTTAATGAAAATTAATATTTTTAGTATGAGAATTCAACTATTTTGTTGAACATTCATGTATTTTCATGAAAATTGAAGTATTTTAATATTTTTTCTTTGAAAATTCAATCAGTTATTTGAAAATTCATGTATTTTGTTGAAAATTGAAGTATTTTGGTATAAAATCCAAATTTGGTGGAAAATTAACTTTTTTGTTGGAAATGTAACTCTTTTGTAGAAAACTGAAAAAAAAAATTTCTTCAAAAATTTTGGCTTTAAAACCAAATTTTTCTTATTTTAAAAAATTTGTTTAAATTAAAAAAAAATGTATTCCTAAAAAATGTATTAATATAATTTATTTATTTTATTATAAATAATTGATGGGTTTCAAAATGCTAGAAAATTCTACTATTTTGTTGAAAATTTACTTTTTTATTGGAAATTTAAATGTTTTGTTGGAAATTAGTCTTTTTGGTTTAAAAATGGTAGAAAATTCAACTATTTGGTTGAAAGATAAATTTTTTGATGAAATTTAATATTTTTAGTATGAAAATTCAACTATTTAATTAAAAATTCTTGTATTTTGTTGAAAATTTAAGTATTTTCGTAGAGAGTCTAAATTTTGTCAAAAGTCAACTTTTTTGTTGGAAATTAATTTTTTTAATGACCATTAATATTTTTAGTATGATAATTCAACTATTTTTTTGAACATTCATGTATTTTCATGAAAATTTAAGTATTTTGACAGAAAGTCAAAATTTTCTCGAAAATTTACTTTTGTGTTGGAAATTAATATTTTTTGTTTGAAAATTCAACCATTTGGTTGAAAATTCATGTATTTTGTTAAAAATTCTAGAATTTAGGTATAAAATCCAAATTTGGTGGAAAATTTCCTTTTTTGTTGTAAATTTAACTCTTTTGTAGAAAACTAAAAAAAAATTTCCTTAAAAAATTTTGGCTTTAAAACCAAATTTTTCATATTAGAAAAAAAAAATTTTATTCCCAAAAATTGTATTAATATAATTTATTTATGTTATTATAAATAATGTATTGGTTTCAAATAGTGATGCATTCGAGACGATTTCGAGAAAATTCGAGATTTTCTTAGAACATGTTCAGGTGAACTCAAAACTTCATGGCGATCGAGAATCTCGAATAAAAAATTTCGAGATCTCGAGTCGAGAATC
>CAKNYM010050450.1:131993-148131 GCA_932195095.1 Andricus curvator
TACTCCCAATTACAAGTGGAGTACCACGGATTACGAGTGGATTAATCCAGATTGAAAATAGGTTCCTCTTAATTATGAATGGATTACTCTGGCAAACTGAAATAACTCCAATTTTCTTGATTTACGGCGGATTAAAAGTGGATTACTCTAATTTTCTTGAATTACTCCTCATTATAAGTGGATCACTGCATATTAAAACTGGATTATTCTAAATTATAAATGGATTACTCTCATTTTCTTGAATTACTTCTGATTATAAGTGAATTACTGCATATTAAAACTGGATTATTCTAAATTATAAATGGATTACTCTGGAAAACTGGGGTAACTCAAACTTTCTTGAAAGGCGGATTACTACATATTAGAATTGGATTATTTTATATTACAAATGGATTACTCCAATTTTCTTGGATAACACCTAAATACAAGTGGATTTTGAATTAAATTGTTTGCGCTTCAAGAGTTAATTGCTAACGGAAAGGCATTCTAATGAAAAGCAAAATTTTCTCTAAAAATAAAATTTTAATAAATCGTGCAGAATAAAAATTTCAGTACACAGATTATTCTGAATCCTCCACAAGAGAAAAAGTACTTACGAAATATAAGTATATAACAAAAATATAATTTTTCTTTTGAAAAAATATAATTTTTCTAACTTCTGTATATACTCTTAAAAAATTCTAGTTTTATAAACTAATTTTCATAATAATAAGAATAATAATTAGTGACAAAATAGTTCAAGATTCTTAGAGTCTATCATATTTAAAAATACTGAAGCAAAACAGATGCTTTATAAAAATCAAGCACAAAAAGCTTGATATATCATTTATATACAGAAATAGTTTTGAGTTTTATATTTATTCTCTCTTGAGATTCCTCGAGTAGATAACAATCTAAATTACGTAAATTCGGATCTAATTCAATATTTCTGTATATAAATTACTTTTCTTAGAATTAAAATTAAATCTGAAATGAAAAAAGTCTTTCATTTTTAATAAATATTTACAGGAAGTGTACTAGAATGAATTTTATAGACGACTAAGTTCTGCCCCATTTTGTTCTCCTTGCGATGGGGCATCCGTTAAAGGTGAACCATTCATCAAAATTTCCACTTTATGATCTGCCATCAATGATAGTCTTTCTTCCGGAACCAATGTGTTTTCCCCATTGTTCATGTCATAATTTTCTCCCTTTGAGTCGTTTCTCTCCCTTATTTCGCTGAACTTTACATTATTTGTTATTTCGGACGCTCTTCCTGAAAAAAAGTATTTTAATTTTTAAAAAAATATCTCTAAACTGCAGAATACTGAAATTAAATTGAAATTATTTCAAAAATCGCTTTTGTTCGGACTGGCAATTTGTTTACAAAATTAATAAAAAATATTGGATAAATTTTGATTAATAAAAATCATTGGCGACATAATTTAAGGATACTAAGAGAAAAAAACTAACTTTTTCTGCCTTTAAACAGCCACATTGGGTATTTGTTTATACAATTTGTTTAAGAATTAATAAAAAAATATCGAATAACAAAATATCATTGAGAAATATCATTGTCGACATAGTTTAAAGAAAATTAAGAGAAAAAACTATTTTTTTCTGTCTTCCAATGTCCACCGTGAGTATTTGTTTATATAATTTGTTTATAAAATTAACAAGAAATATCGGATAAAAAATTCTTATAAATAAGAATCATTGGCAACATAATTTGAGAGAAATTAAAAGAAAAACGAATTTTTTCTGTCTTTAAACATCCAAACTGAGTATTTGTTTATATAATTTGTTTATGAAATTAATAAAAAATATCGGATGACAAATTTTCATTACCTAAAATCACTTAGGACATAATTTGAGGAAAATTAAGAGAGAAAATATGTCTTTCTGCTTTCAATTATCCACACGGGCATTTGTTTATAATTATTTATAAAATTAATTAAAAATACCGAATGACACATTTTTGGGATAGAGTATCATTTTTTCGAGAAAAGCGAGTAATTTTAATGCAAAATTGTGCTAAAATTGTCGAATCGTTTGTGCATATGAAAAAAAAATTGTGAGTTAACATCAGAAAAAAGTTAAAAAAAAAAAAAAAAAATTTTAAATCGGTTAATATATATATTTTTTATTGAAATTCAAAATGTTGAAAAAATGTCCTATTTGTAAGAAAAATTATATCCAATTCTTTAAATTACAGTTTTTGCTAATGAACAATAATAAAGAATGAGAAATAAAAAAAATTGGTTTTGCCTAATTTAGAATTTTTTGAAAATGTGCAAAAACATGTTTTTCGGATTGAATTAAATGCATACTTTTTGAAAAAATTTTATTTTGCTCTCTTGGAAAAAAATTTTCATAATGTTTAAAACTTTCCAAAATCGCGAAAAAAACCGAACATATTTTTCCGAAAATTCAAATTTCGGGTTCGACATATTGAACTTTTTCAAAAAATTCTAAATTCAGCAAATATTTTTTTTAACTTCCAGTTTTTTATTATTGTTCACTAGTATAAAAGCACATGTGAAAAATTCGCCATAATTCATGAACCAATAGGAATTTTCTTTTGAATTTAAAAAAAAAACATTATTTGCTAATCGCGACCCAATTTCAAAAAATTGTTTATAGATTGAAATTTTTATTAAACACTTATGTTAAATTTTGTAAATATAACATTTTTAACACTTATTTTTAACGCAAAATTCGTTTTTTTCTTGAAGTTTCTTGGAATTCAACAGTTGAATTTTTAGCTGTTAAAAATTGAAAATAATTTGAATTTCATCAGTTGAAATTAATTTAAATTTGCAATGTTCTTCAATTTTCGGCAGTTAAAATTTTGACTGTTGGAAATTGAGATGAATTTCCAACTTTGAAAATTGAAGAAAATTGAAAATTCAATGGTTCGAGAATTATTGAAGAAAATGAAACTGTTGAAAATAATCACACTGTTTGAATTTTGGTCCAACCGAAAAATTGAGAAATATATTTTATATCTACTAAAAACGTGTATTTAAATTTCTTAAACGGTCAGAAAAGTTGTGTTTGCAATTTTGAAAAAATTTTGAAAATTACATAACTTTTTTCATTTTCATCAAATTGAAAATTGTCGTTATTTGAATTTTTTGCATTTTTAACGGTTGAAAATTGAAACAAAAAATTAATTTAATTTTTAACTGTTGAAATTTGAATTTCTTTCATTTTTCAACAGTTGAATATTTAACTATCGCAAATTAAAATTTCAAGAGTTGAAAATTGAAAAAATTAAATTGTTGAAAATGATGACACTATTTGAATTTTGGTCTAATCGAAACATTTTATTGAAATAATTGCGAAATATATTTGATATCTACTAAAAATGTGTATTGAAATTTCTCAATCGCTCAAAAAAAATTGTGTTTGCTATTTTTTGAAAATTTAAACAAAATTTAAATCACGTAACTTTTTTAATTATCATCAAATTTAAAATTTTCATCAGGATAATTTCCTTCAATAATCAACTGTTAAATCTTCAACTGTTGAAAGCCAAATTTAAAAAGCTGAAAATTTGATTTCTAATAGTTAAAATTTGCATTTTTTTCAATTTTCAACAGTTGAATTTTTAACTGTTAAAAATTGAAAAGAAATTTAAATATTAACAGTTGAAAATTAAATTTTCAATTTTCTTAAATTTTCAAATGTTGAATTTTTTTTGTTAAAAAAAATTCAAATTTCAATCACTGGGAAATTCAATTGTTGAAAACTGTTAAAAATAATCACACTTTTTGAATTTTTGACTAATAAAAAAATTTTATTGGGATAATTGCGAAGTATATTTGATATCTACTAAAAATGCCGATTGAAATTTCTCAATCTAACAAAAAAATAGTTTTTGCCATTTTTTTTACCATTTTGAAAATCAGAATTTTTTTATTTTCATCGAATTAAAAAAATTGTCATTAAGATCATTTTCAAGGGACAGCTGAAGAATCTCGAAAAAAAATTTCTGACACCGAAAATTCTCGAAAAAGAACATTTTCGATTAAGAAAATTCCGGAAATGATAGAATTGACGAAATATAAAAATCTCAAATGGAAAAATTCCCGAATTATGAAATAACCCACGCAATGAAATTTTCGAAACTAGGAGATTCCCAAGTTTAACCAATTATAAAAATGGTTAACCAATAAATATTATTTATTTTTTAATAAGACAATAATAAAACATTAAAACAAAAGCTGAAAAAATTAAACATTAAAAAAATTTCTTTGATCAAAATATTCCATTTTTAATAAATAACTAAGATTTATTGAAGCACAATTTTTTAAATTCTTTAAATTTGAGAATTTTAGTGTCCAATATTTTATAATTCGGCCATTTTCTGTCGGAAAAATCTCGGTAATATTACAAACTGGGGCCTTTAAAATTCGGGATTTTTACACTTCGGTAATTTTATAAATTCGGGAATTTTATATTTTGAATATTTTCTTTTTCGGGAATTTTATTTACATTTTAAAAATTTAAGAAATGTGAAAACCGAAATTCCAACTGCTGAAAATTCAAGAAAAATAGCTACTTTTGTATTAAAAACTGTTTAATTTTCTATAATTACATAATTTTATATACAACTTTAATAAATAAAGATTCCAAACCGTATTTTTTTTTAAAGTCGATTTTTTCTAAAACAGATTCCCATTGGTAAACAATGTCACCTCAAACGATTTGATTAATTTTAGAACTCTATCTCCGTCCTACTTTTAATTTAATCTAAATCTAAATTACAAACTTTAGATTAAAAGACATTTTGGATTTCAAAGTCAATTAATTTGAAATTCCATTACATAATTACAAGGGAGTTTAACTAAGAAACTGCTAATTTGGAACGCCTTCTACTTCAACTTTAATGACTTTTAGTCAACTTTTAGTTAGAAAGTAATTCCAGTAATAATAACTAATTTTCTTATCACGACTGGTTTCAATTAAATGTCTTAAATTTCAGATTAAATTAGTTTGAAGAATTTATATACGTACTTATTGATAACAGACTTTGGGAATTAGTCTTTCGCAGCTGTTGAAAACATTCAGTTATATTTTCATTCGTCTCTAAAATTTGCAACGATTCGATATCGCCCAGGATTTGAATAGTTCTCATCACTGCTGGACTGAGATTTGAAAACAAGATGGGATGATTCCTTGCTTCAAATTCTTTTCGAAGCCTCTCGATGCCCTATGAACAAAAATTCAGTTTTATTAAAAAACAAATTATTTTATTACAACAAATTTAGGGGTACTTGTGTAATTAGTTTAAACAATTAGAGTCATTTATAATCAGAGACTTTAAAACTACAATTTTTTAATTACACGGATTTTCCAAAATCATTCACATTTTAATTTGGATCTTGAAAAATATTTAATGGGATGTGAAAAATTCGATGAAATTCATAAAAACTTAAGGTGAAGTAAAAAAAATTTAAGTAACTTGAAAAACAATTTCAAAATACGAAACAATGAATCAAGGAGAGTTTAAAAGAGTTAAGGATTAATTAAGCAAAAAGTACAAACAAAAATGCATGAAAATCCATTGAATTGAGTAGAATTGAATAAATTTAGAAGAATTTAAGTGAATTCGAAAAATCCAAGAGAATTTCAAAGAATTCAAAAGAATTTAGAAGAATTCAGGGTGAATTCCAAATCAACTTGAACCCTTTAAATCTGTTGAAATCTCTTGCAATTTTTTAAAGCTCTGGAAAATTTCTTGGAATTTTTAAAAACACCCTAAAGTTTTTAAAATTCCTTGGAAGTTTTACAAATACCCCAACATCTTTAAGATACTTCGGAATACCTTAAAAAATTCCAAATTTTCATTTACAATTTAAACCTTTTAAATCTGTTGAAATCCCTTGGAATTTTTTAAAGCTTTTGAAAATTCCTAGGAATTTTTAAAAATACCCTAAAGTTTACAAAATTCTTTTACATCCCTTCAAATTATTAAAATCCATTGAAAATTCCTGAAAACTCCAAATCATTTTTAACCTTTTAAATCTGTTGAAATCCCTTGCAATTTTTTAAAGCTCTTGAAAATTTTAAAAATACCCTAAAGTTTTTAAAATTCTTTTAAATCCCTTCAAATTATTAAAATATATTGAAATTTCCTGAAAATTCCAAATCAATTTAAACCCTATAAATCTGTTGAAATCTCTTGCAATTTTTTAAAGCTCTTGAAAATTTTAAAAATACCCTAAAGTTTTTAAAATTCCTTGAAATCTTTTAAAATGTTCTAAAGCTTTTAAAATTCTTTTAAATCTCTTCAAAATATTAAAATAAATTGAAAATTCCTGAAAATTCCAAATCAATGGAAACCTTTTAAATCTGTTGAAATCCCTTGCAATTTTTTAAAGCTCTTGAAAATTCCTTCAAATTTTTTAAAATACCCTCATTTTTTTAAAATTCCTTGGAAGTTTTAAAAATACCCTAAACCTTTTGAATCTGTTGAAATCCATTGCAATTTTTTAAAGCTCTTGAAAATTCCTTGGAATTTTTAAAAATACCCTAAGGTTTTTAAAACTTCTTGGAAGTTTTAGAAATACCCTAACATCTTTAAGATACTTTGGAATACCTTAAAAAATCCAAATTTTCAATTTTCATTTACAATTTAAACCTTTTAAATCTGTTGAAATCCCTTGCAATTTTTTAAAGCTCTTGAAAATTCCTTGAAATTTTTAAAATACCCTAAAGTTTGTAAAATTCCTTGGAATTTTTAAAAATACCCTAAACATTGAAAATTCTTTTAGACCCCTTCAAGTTATTAAAATCTATTGAAAATCCCTGAAAAATCCAAATCAATTTAAACCTTTTGAATCTGTTGAAATCCCTTGCAACTTTTTAAAGCTCTTGAAAATTCCTTGAAATTTTTAAAAATACCCTAAAGTTTTTTAAATTCCTTGGAAGTTTTAAAAATACCTTAACATCTTTAAGATACTTTGGAATACCTTAAAAAATTCCAAATTTTCAATTTTCATTTACAATTTAAACCTTTTAAATCTGTTGAAATCCCTTGCAATTTTATAAAGCTCTTGAAAATTCCTTGGAATTTAAAAAAATACCCTAATGGTTTTTAAATTCTTTCAAATCCCTTCAAATTATTAAAATCTATTGAAAATTCCTGAAAATTCAAAATCAATTTAAACCTTTTAAATCTGTTGAAATACTTTGCAATTTTTTAAAACTCTTGAAAATTCCTTGGAATTTTTTAAATACCCTAAAGTTTTTAAAATTCTTCTAAATTCTTTCAAATTATAAAAATAAATTGAAAATTCCTAAAAATTCAAAATCAATTTAAAACTTGTAAATCTGTTGAAATCACTTGCAATTTTTTAAAGCTCTTGAAAACTCCTTGGAATTTTTAAAAATGCCCAAAATCTTTCAAATTCTTTGAAACTTTTAAACGGCTTGAAAATTCTTTCAGATATTCAAAAATACCCTAAAATACTTTAAACTCTGAAATTTTTTGAAATCCCTTGACATTTTTTTAAACAGTTAAAAATTCTTTGGAATTTTTAACAATTTTAAAAATCTTTTAGAATCACTTCAAATTATTAAAATATATTAAAAATACCCTAAGGCATTTAAAATCGCTTAAAACCTTTTGAACTCCTTTGAAAGTTTTTAAAGCTCTTGAAAATTCCTTGGAATTTAAAAAAATACCCAAGTATTTTTTAAATCCTTTGTAATCCCTTCTAATTATAGAAACCAATTAAAAATTTCTTGGCATCTTTTAAAATTTCGTAAAATATTTTAAATCCTTTGAAATATTTTGAAATTCGTTGAAACTCGTTAAAGCTTTCAAAAATTCCTTGGACGTTTTAAAAATACCCTAAAACATTAAAAATCTTGTGGAATACCTTTACATTATTGAAAACTATTAAAAATTCTTTGAAATCTTTTCAGATTTTTTTTAATATTTTAAGTCCTTTGAAATCCCATTAAATTACTGGAATAGATTGAAAATTCATTGGATTTTTTTTTCAAATTCCGTAAATTATTTTAAATCCTTGAAAAAACCTTCAAACTTTTTAAATGTCAGGAAAATTCCTTTAAAATTTTAAGAATACTAAAAAATCTTTAAAATGCTTTGAAATTCTTTGAAATTATTAAAATGGGCTTATATCCCTTGAAATTTTTAAAAATAGCCTAAAATATCTTAAATCTTTTGAAACCTTTTAGAATCCCTTGAAACTTTTCAAATGTCTTGAAAATTCCTTGGAATTTTAAAAAATACCCAAAAATCTTTCAAGTCCTTTGAAATCCCTCTAAATGATTGAAAACAATTAAAAATTGCTTGGAATCTTTTTAAATTTCCAAAAATGTTTTAAATCCTTTGAAATCTTTTGAAATTTCTTGAAAGTTTTGAAAGGTCTTTAAAATGCCTTTGGAAGTTTTAAAAACACCCAAAAATATTTGTAATCCTTTGGAATATCTTCAAATTAGTGAAATCTATTATAAATTCCTTGGAATATTTTAAAATACCCTCAAATATTCCTCATCCTTTGAAATCCCTTCCACTTATGGAAAACAATTAAAAATTTTTTTGGTTTATTTTCAAATTCCGTAAAATATTTGAAATCCTTGAAAAAACCTTCAAACTTTTTAAATCTCTTGAAAATTCCTTAAAATTTTTAAGAATACTAAAAAATCTTTAAAATCCTTGGAAATTCCTCGAAATTACTAAAATGTACTTAAATCCTTTGCAAATTTTAAAAATAGCATAAAATATCTCAAATCTTTTGAAACATTCTAGAATCCCTTGAAACTTTTTAAACCTCTTTAAAATTCGTCGGAATTTTAAAAAATACCCAAAAATCTTTCAAGTCCTTTGAAATCCCTTTAAATGATTGAAAACAATTAAAAATTGCTTGGAATCTTTTAAAATTTCCCAAAATATTTTAAATCCTTTGAAATTTCATTAAATTACTAAATTCAATTGAAAATTCCTTGACATCTTTGAAAATACTCTAAAATATTTTAAATCCCTTGAAATCCCGTTAAATTACTGAAATCAATTGAAAATTCCTTTGACTCTTTTTAAATGCCCCAATATATTTCAAATCCTTTGAAATCTTTTAACATCCATTAGCTTTTTTTAAAGCTCTTGAAATTTCCTTAGAATTTTTAAAAATACCTTCACATATTTCAAATCATTAAAATTTTTTGGAAATTCCTTGACACTTTATGAAGCACCTAAAAATTCCGTGTAATTTTTAAAAATATTCAAAAATCTTTAAAATCCTCGAAATATTATGAAAATTGTTTGAAATCTTTAAAATTCCTTTGAAATAGTAGCAAAATAGTTTCATCTTTAAAAAAAGTGTCAAAAATTGTCAAAACGTAAAAGTGGCGTACGTCCGAGGCCTAAAAGTTAAAATTTTTGTAAATTTAGATAAACTGAAAAATTTTCAGTTACAAATTTCGTAATTTTCAGTTACAATTACAGAACTTTTTGATTTATTGTATCTAAAAATTCCGAAAATTGTAACAATGGACTTTGTTTCTTAAATGTCTTCAATCTCTTTTTGGGTTGAAAATTCAACTATTTTGGTAGAAAAATAACTTTTTGGTTAAAGATTCATATTTTTTCGTTAAAAATTCAACTGAAATTTGTTTTGCAAATTCATTTTTGTTTAATTTCAAATTTGCCTTTTCGGTTTAAAAATTCATCTCTTTTGGTAGAAATTTTATCTTTTTTGTTTGAAAATTTGTCGTTTTTGGTTGAATTGAACTGTTTTTTATTTAAATATTAAATCTTTTTGGGTTGGAATATCTACTATTACATTATTCGTTGAGAATTAATTTTTTTTAGAAATTCAATTACTGGTTGAAGTTTGAACATATTTAAAAAAAAAACACATTTTTTTGTTGAAGATTCATAATTTTAGCTGGAAACTTATTTCTTTGGTTCAAAATTCGTTTTTTTTAACATTCATATTTTTAACTGAAAATTAAAGAAACTAAAAATATATAGCGATTGCATTTCTTGTCGAAAATTAATTTTTTTAATTAGAAAATTCAGCTACTTGGGTAAAAGTCAAACTACTTTCTTATTTTTTTTTTTTTTTTTTTTTTTTTTTTTTGATTGAAGGTTCATTTCTTTGGTTAAAAATTGAACTATTTTATTAAAAATTACTTTTTTTAGCTGATTAAAAAAACTAAAATCTTTTAAATCCTTTGAAATATTTTGAAATTTTTGAAAGCTCTTTGAAATGCCTTGGAAGTTTTACAATCACCCAAAAATATTTTTAATCCTTTAGAATATCTTCAACTTATTGAAATCTATTATAAATTCCATGGAGTCTAGCAACCTAAAATATTCCAAATCCCCTGCAATCCCACTAAATTACTTAAATCAACCGAAAATTCCTTGGAATCTTTTAAAATACCATAAAATATTCCAAATCCTTTGAAATCCCTTCCACTTATGGAAAACAATAAAAAATTTCTTGGAATATTTTTAAATTCCGTAAAATATTTTAAATCCTTTTTAATCTTTTGAAAAAGCTTGGAAGCTTTAAAGCTCTTTAAAATTATTTGAAGGTTTTCAAAATACCCTAAAATCCTTTAAAATCATTTAAAAAATTGACTAAAGTGACTATGTGGCAGTCCTGATTTTTTTCCCCAAAAAATTCCTCAACTTTTCCCTTATTTCTTAATTTCCCTGATCTGCAGCCACCCTAAATTGTATCAAAATTCAAATTTGTATGTAAGCCTCGAATTTTAAATTAAAATTGCTTACTTTTATGGCCGTGTAGTCAATTCCTTTAAAATTCTGGCAGTCGATAATACAAGGCAATCCCTTATTTTTTGTCTGTTCTCCAATTTTTGATATCCTTTTCGTCAGGTAATTAATTTCCAAAAATTGCAGTCCATCTTGTGGTTTAAGCAGCAGGTACTTGTCCCCCGTATTTGTCTATTCAAGAGTGAAAAAACGATTTTTAAAATCCAAATTTGGTTTTAGAGACATATTATAACTTCTAGAATTTAGCGTATAAATTATATAATTATATAAATAGTACAGTTGTAAATAGTACAATTATCCTCACAATTTGTAGATATATTTTTTAAGCACCTTGCATTCTGTCACGGAAATTTTCGGCCTGGCAGACTGGAAAATCAGGTAAACGATATTGCAAATCGTGCCAAGAAACAGGCCTATTTTTACATTCACGAGAACGCAAGTCCCAAAGGTTAAAACACATGCTATAGCGTCGGCTCCTGAAAAAAATTTTATATCAATACATTTTTTTTAATTAATAATTTTAAATATAAACAAAATATGATTTTCAGGTTTTTATAGTGCGAGAAAATTTAAATTGAAAATTGATTAGATCAAAATTCGTCTTTTCAGGTTGAGGATTCCACTATTTTCTTGAAAATTCGTCTTTTATTGTTGAATTCTTCAACTGTTTTTGATTTCAAATTAAAATTTATTATGATAGAAATATCAACTATTACATTTTTCGTTGAGAATTTAAATACTTAGTTGAAAGTGCAACTAATTTGTTGAAAATTCATTTTTTTGGTTGATGATCCATCATTCTAGTATAAGACCTTTCTTTGTGATCAAAATTTAACTATTTTTCTATTGAACTATTTAACTATTATTATTATTATTATTTAACTATTATTAAATATTTAACTGTTTCGTTGAAACAAATTTTTTTTTCGAAAATTAATTTTTTTAATGAAAATTTAACTATTTCATGTTTAGTTGACAATGTATCTTCTTTAGTTGAAAATTCAACTATTTGATTAAATATTCGTGTATTTTGTTTAAAATTCGTCATTTGTAGTACAATATTAATCTTCTTGGTGACTAGTTTATCTTTTTCGTTTAATTTTATTTAGTTGGAAACTAATTTTTTTACTGAAAATTTAACTATTATATTTTAAGTTGAAAATCTATATGTTTTAGGTGAAAATTCAAATATTTGGTTGAAAATTCATGCATTTTGTTGAAAATTAATCTTTTTTTAAAGAAAATTAATCTTCATGGTTAAAAATTTATCTTTTTGGTTTAAAATTAACTTCTTTGGTCGAAAATTAGTTTTTTTTTACTGAAAATGAATTTTTTAGCGAAAATTTAACTATAATATTTTATTCTGAAAATTTATCTGTTATCAAATATTTGTTTGAAAATTCATGTATTTTGTTGAAAATTTATATTCTTTTGTAGAAAATTAATTTCCCTGGTCGAAAACTTATGAGTTGAAAATTCATTTCTTTGGTTGAAAATTAGTTTTTTTTTTTTTTAAATTGAAACTTTAACTATTACATTTCTTTGTCAAACATTTATCTTTTTTGATAGAAATTTAACCTTCTTGGTAGAAAATTATTCTCTTTGGTTGCAAATTGAACTATTTCATTGAAAATTTATTTTGTTTGGTTAAAAACTATTTTTTTTACTGCAAATTTAACTATTATATTTTAAGTTGAAAATTTATCTTTTTTATGTGAAAATGCAAGTAATTAGTTGAGGATTCGTCTTTTTATTAAAAAAGTAACCTCATTAGTTGAAATTTCACCTTTTTTGTTAAAAAATAATTTCTTTTGTGAAACATTTAGCTACTAGATTAAAAATTCCTTAAAAAATTCAAATACTTAGTTGAAAATTCCTGTATTTTTATAAAAATTAACCTTTTTTGGTAGAAACTTAATCTTCCTGGTTTAAAATTGATCTTTTTGGTTAAAAATAGTTTTTTTTTACTAAAAAAGAATTTTTTAAACTGAAAATTCAAGTATTGCATTTTTTGTCTAAAGGGTATCTTTTTTGATAGAAATCTAATCTTCTTGATTGAGAATTAATCAATTTCGTTGAAAATTTAACTATTTCATTGAAATTTTATTTTATGTGATTGAAAAATAATTTTTTAAATAAAAATTTAACTATTGTATTTTATGTTGAAAATTGATATGTTTTAGGTGAAAATTCAACTATTTTGTTGAAAGTTCGTGTTTTTTTTGTCCAAAATTGATTTTTCTAACATTTTCACTATTCTATTTTTGGTTTAAAATGTTTTATTTTTCAGTTGATAATTCATGTATCTTGTTGAAAATGTGTCTTTTTTGGTAAAAAAAATTCAATTATTTGGTTAAAAATTCATTTAACTGATTGAAAATTCATCATTTCTGTTAAAAATTCAAATATTTGGTTGAAAATTTCTATATTTTGTTGAAAATTCCTATACGTTGTTGAAAATTTTTATATTTTGTTGAAAACTTCTATATTTTGTTGAAAATTTATCTTTTGTGGTAAAATATTAATCTTCTTAGTCACTAATTATTTATGTTTTTGGTCGAAAATGTATTTCTTTTTAAAGTTCCTTCAAAAATTCAAATATTTTATTTAAAATTCATGTACTTTTTTGAAAAATAATCTGGTAGAAAATTAAACTTCTTGATCAAAAACTCATCTTTTCGATTAAAAATTCATCTCTTTGGTTGAAAATTCATTTCTTTGGTTGAAAATTAGTTGTTTTTTTTAAATTGAAACTTTAACTATTACATTTTTTGTCGAACATTTATCTTTTTTGATAGAAATTTAATCTTATGGTTGAAAATTCATTTCTTTGGTTGAAAATTTAACTATTTCATTGAAAATTTATGTTATTTGGTTGAAAACTATTTTTTGACTGGAAATTTAACTATTATATTTTAAGTTGAAAATTTATCTTTTTTATGTGAAAATGCAAGTAATTAGTTGAGGATTCGTCTTTTTATTGAAAAAGTAACCTCATTAGTTCAAATTTCACCTTTTTGGTTAAAAAATAATTTCTTTTGTGAAACATTTAGCTACTAGATTAAAAATTCCTTAAAAAATTCAAATACTTAGTTGAAAATTCATGTATATTTATAAAAATTAACCTTTTTGGGTAGAAACTTATTCTTCCTGGTTATAATTTATCTTTTGGGTTAAAAATTAATTTCTTTGGTTTAAAATAGTTTTTTTTTTATTAAAAATGAATTTCTTTAACTGAAAATTCAAGTATTCCATTTTTTGTCAAAAATGTATCTTTTTTGATAGAAATTTAATCTTCTAGATTGAAAATTAATTAATTTCGTTTGAAATATAACTACTTCGTTAAATAATTATTTTATTTGGTTGAAAATCAATTTTTTTCTGAAAATTTAACTATTATATTTTTAATTAAAAATGTACGTGGTTAAAAATTTATCTATAAGATTAAAAATTCCTTTAAAAATTTAAATATTTATTTGAAAATTCATGTATTTTGTTAAAAATTAATCTTTTTTGGTAGAAACTTAATCTTCTTGGTAGAAAATTTATCTTTTTGGTTGAAAATTCATTTCTATGGTTAAAAATAGTTTTCTTTTTACTGAAAATGAATTTTTTAAACTGAAAATTTAAGTATTCCATTTTTTGTCAACAATTTATCTTTTTTGATAGAAATTTAATCTTCTTGATTGAAAATTAATCAGTTTCGTTTAAAATTTAACTATTTCGTTCAAAATTTATTTTATTTGTTTGAAAAATAATTTTTTTTACAGGAAATTTAACTATTATATTTTTAGCTAAAAATTTATCTGTTTTAGGTAAAAATTTAACTATATCCTGTTGATAATTTTTCTTTTTGGTAGACAAATAATCTCATTAGTTGAAACTTTACCTTTTTAGTTGAAAATGAATTCTTTTGGTTAAATATTTAACTATAAGATTGAAAATTCCTTTAAAAATTCAAATACTTAGTTGAAAAATTAATCTTTGTTGGTAGGAACTTAATATTCTTGGTAGAAAATTTATCTTTTTGGTTGAAAATTAATTTCTTTGGTTGAAAATTATTTTTTTTTTACTAAAAATGAATTTTTTAAACTAAAAACTTAACCTATTCCATTTTTTGTCAAAAATTTATCTTTGGTGATAGAAATTTAACCTTCTTGGTTTGAAATTAATTTGTTTCGTTTAAAATTGAACTATTTCGTTAAAATTTTATTTTATTTGGTTGAAAAATAATTTTTTTACTGAAAATTTAACTATTGTATTTTATGTTGAAAATTTATCTGTGTTAGGTGAAAATTTAACTATTTTGTTGAAAGTTCGTTTTTTTTGTATCCAAAATTGATTTTTCTAACATTTTAACTATTCTATTTCTGGTTGAAAATGTTTTTTTTTTAATTGATAATTCATATATTTTGTTGAAAATGTGTTCTTTTTTTATAGAAAATTCTAATTATTTGGTTAAAAATTCCTTTCACTGATTGAAAAGTCATCATTTGTGTTAAAAATTCAAATATTTGGTTGAAAATTCCTATATTTTGTGGAAAATTTTTACATTTTGTTGAAAATTTATCTTTTTTAGGTGATAATACAACTAATTTGTTGAAAATTCGTCTTTTTGGTTAAAAATTTAACTATTAAATTGACAATTCCTTAAAAAATTCAAAAATTGTTTTGAAAATGCAAGCTTTTTGCTAAAAAGAATTCCTTTTGGTTGAAAATTCATTTCTTTGGTTAGAAATTATTTTTTTACTGATTTTTTTTTAGAATTTTGTAAATATTTCTAAATGTTTTTAAATATTCTCTTGAAATTAATTTTTCAAAATAAAAAATCATTTTCAATTTTCCGAGGAATCTTGAGAAAATGTTTTTTTATTCTTTTAAAGCCTTTCACAATTCTTAAAAAGCTTCTAAATTTGTTCTTCAAAATCTGCAAAAATCCATATTTTGTTTTAAATTAGGCCGTGAACTATTTGCACTGAAATTTCGGTACGTATAGCCGGATTTTTTGGTATACGTACACAATTCGTTTAAATTATTTAAAATCATTTCAAATTTTTAAATAATTTTGAATTTTTAAATAATTTTGAATTTTTAAATAATTTTGAATTTTTTCAAAACTTCTGAAAATCTCTTCAACTTACTCGAATTATTTCTAAGAATAATAGGTGTGCAATTGTTATTTATACATAAAAATTCAACAATTTGACTTCCAAATTAAATTTTTCAACATAGAACAATTATAAATGTGACGTTTAAAGTTTAGTTTTTTTGTTTTTAGTCTTGAATATTTGATTCATAATTACTGATTTTAAATGAACAGTTAGATATTTCTTGTTAGCAATGTTCAGGGAAACTAGCGCATAGAAACAAACACAGTAT
>CAKNYM010050450.1:168779-187973 GCA_932195095.1 Andricus curvator
AAAATCCTTTGAAATACCTTGAAATTTTTTAAAGCTCCTGGAAATATCTTGGAATCTTTTAAAATATCCTAAGATCTTTAAAGTCATTTGAAATCCCTTGAAAACTGTTCAAATTTCTTGGAATTTTTTGAAATACCCTAAAATCTTTAAATTTCTTTAAAATCTTTCCAATTATTTTTAAATCTTTGTAAATATTTTGGAATATTTGAAAATCTCTTCAAATCATTGAAATCCTTCGAAATTTTTTAAAACTCCTTTGAAATGTTTTGAAATCCCTTGAAATTTTTTAAAGCTGCTGGAAATACCTTGGAATCATTTAAAATATCCTAAAATCTTTAAAGTCCTTTGAAATCCCTTGAAAACTATTTAAAATTCTTGGAATATATTGAAATTCCTTGGAATGTTTTAAAATATCCTAAATTCTTTAAAATCTTTCCACTTTTTTTTAAATCTTTGGAAATATTTTGAAATCCCTCGACATTTTTTTAAGTTTTTAAAAATTCCTTGGAATCTTTTAAAATACCCTAAAATATTTGAAGTCCTTTGAAATCTATTGAAATTCCTTGAAATCTTTTAAAATATCCTAAAATCTTCAAAATTCTTTAAAATCTTTCCAATTTTAAAATTTTGTTGGAAATACCTTGAACTATTTGAAAATCTCTTCAAATCTTTAAAATCCTTAGAAATTTGTTAAATCGTGTACAATCATTTAAAATTTCTTGAAATTCTTTAAAGCTTTTGAAAATTTCTTGGAATCTTGAAAAATATGCTAAAATCTTTAAATTCCTTTGAAATCCCTCGAAATCTATTGAAATTTCTTGGAATCTTTAAAAATATCCTAAAATCTCTTCAAATTATTTGAAATTCCTTTACATTTTTTAAAGCTCTTGAAAATTCCTTGGAATCTTTTAAAATATCCTGAAATCTTTAAAGTATTTTGAAATCTCTTTAAATTCCTTGGAATCTTTTCGAATATCTTCGTAGATACTTCAAAATTTGTGAAAAAATTTGTTTTTATGCATATTTTGTTGATACATAGATTTGTTTTGTTAAAAACATAACGTAACAGTATTAGTAACCTTATGCATATATTTGTATGACTAACAGAACTCGTTTTTTGTTTGTTTCAGGTGAGCTGATAATCCAGAAATTACCACAAGAGAATGGGTTCGGTAATTTAAAGATTGTCATTGTTTATATTATTTTTGGATCATTTAGAAATGCAAAGTAAAATAAAAATTTTGTTGCAATGCTTATTTTATTTACTCATAGAAATTACGTTGTATTTTGATATTTCAAAATACAACGTTCAAGGAGATGAATCGCAAAAAGTGGCGCTTTTTAAAATGTATTTCTGATAAGAAGAATGAGAAATTGATATACTGCATGGGATAGAATGATTGGAAAATTAATAATCCTTGATTTATTACCTGAGTAAATACCAGCCATTGGAGTTTGAACTCCACTTGCACTGCTCAAGGCACTTCTTGTAAAAGAGCCACAAGTTGGCATCGAGGAAACAAAGCTGCCCAATACATTACAAATTCCAAGCGTTCTCATTTCTTGTGAGGCGTCCACCAAATCTCCAGTTGCTGTCGGATTAAATTACAAATTATTTCATAAATATTTCAAAAGTAGCATGGCATATGGGCCTAGCCCACATTTTCATAATTTTACCACAAAAAAATTTGATAAATCTGTACGAAAAACTACAAGTTTGATAATAAGTATTTCAAAAGTAGCATGGCACATGCACCTAACCCACAATCAGTACAAAAGATTACCAGTTTAATAATAAATATTTCAAAAGTAGCATGACATATGGGCCCAACCCAAATGTTCACAACTGTATACAATTTTTTGACAAATCGGTGCAAAAAATTGAAAGTTTAATAATAAATATTTCAAAAGTAGCATGGCATATGAGCCTAACCCACATTTTCATAATTGTACCAAATTTGCTGATTTGTTGATAAATCGGTGCAAAAAATTAAAAGTTTAATAATAATGTATAGAATTCCTGAAAACAAAACAGGAATTCAACGATCAAATTTGGACAAACACCACGAAATGCTCCTATTGCAATTCCTAAAAACAAAAAAATTTGTTTTTTTGCACAAAAATAAAAAAGAGGTAAGAAAAATGAGAAGGCAACCAACCATTTTTCTTTCCTCTTTTTTATTTTTGTGCAAAAAAACAAATTTTTTTGTTTTTAGGAATTGCAATAGGAGCATTTTGTGGTGTTTGCCCAAATTTGATCGTTGAATTCTTGTTTTGTTTTCAGGAATTCTATACATTAACTTGATTATTGGACGTTAAATGGGATTTTGAATTTGATTTTAATCTAATTTAAAATTCTTAAATTTCAGTTTAATAATAAGTATTTCAAAAGTAGCATGGCACATGGACCTAACCCACAATCGGCACAAAAAATTACAAGTTTAATAATAAATATTTCAAAAGTAGCATGGCATACGGGCCTAACCTACATTTGCAGAATTTTACCAAATTTGCTGATGGTCCGTATGCCCAACCCAATTTTTCACAATTTTACACAATTTTTTCTGAATCGATGCAAAAAATTACAAGTTTAATAATAAATATTTCGAAAGTAGCATGCCATACGGGCCCAACCCACATTTTCACAATTTTAAATGAGAAACAAAAACCGTCCACAAAAATCGAATTTTCAATTTAAAACAAAAATAAGAAAGTACTTTTGAGATAAATCATTGCTGAATTAAAACCTTAAATGTTTGATTGGAAAATGTGATTAGCTTCCAAGTAAATTTATGACCTCTTCGATCGAGGAGCACGTTTTTTCAAATTTGATCGGTAATAAAAAATTCGATTTTTAATTTAAAAAAAATTAAAATATACTTTCTAGCTATTAGAATTAGTGTCCTGGTCTGCCAGTCTAATATAGGTTAGATCCCTCTTTGGTTTCACGAATCGCTTGTATTTTGATATTTTTGTAGTTTAAAGTAAATAAAAAGTAAATTCAATTAAAATTTTTCGCCCTGCAAGGGTCCTCGTTATGGCATTTATTAGTTTTCAAAATTCTACTATTTCGTGGAAAATTTAATTATTTTGTTGAAAATGCAACTATTTTGTTAGAAAGTCATAGTTTTGATTGAAAATTGAAATTTTTTATTTTACATTTCTCTTTTTCAATAGAGAATTCGTCCTTCTAGATAAAAAATTCAACTAAATATAAGGTTGCAAACGCAAAAGTTTTTGGTTGAAGTTTCATCATTTTTGTTTGAAAATTCAAACATTTGGTTCAAAATTCGATTGTTTTGTTGTACATTCGTCCTCTTGAACATAAAATTCGTCCCTTTGGCTTAAAAATTAATCTTTTTGATAGAAAAGTCATTTTTTAAATTGAAAATTCATCTTTCTTGGCTGGAAATCAACTTTGTTATTGAAAATTCAACTGTCTTTCAATAAAATCATTTTTTTTAATTCAACCATACTGTTTAAAAGGCAACTGTGTTTGGTAGAAGTTTAATTATTATTTTTGTTTGAAAATTCAAAAATTTGGTTAAAAATACAACTGTTTTAATATACATTCGTCCTTTTGAATAGAAAAGTAATTTTTGTTGAAAATTCATCTTTCTTAGTTTAAAATTAACTTTTTTGTTGAACATTCAACTGTCTTTCAATCAAGTCAATTTTTTGTTTGAAAACTAAATCATACCGTTGAAAAAGCACTTTTTTCGTAGAAGTTTAATTATTTTTGTTTGAAAATTTGGTCAAAAATACAACTGTTTTAATGTAAATTAGTTCTTTTGAATAGAAAATTAATTTTTGTTGAAAATTCATCTTTGTTGGTTGAAAATTAACTGTTTTGTTGAAAATTTAACTGTCTTCTAATAAAATCAATTTTTCATTTGAAAATTCAACTACAAGGTTGAAATGCAAGTGTTTTTGATTGAAGCTTATTTCATTTTATCTTTAAATTCTACAATACGTCTTTTTGAATAGAAAATTCGTCCTTTAGGGTTAAAAATTAATCTTTTTTTGTACGAAAGTTTCTTTTTTATTGTTCAAAATTCATCTCTCTTGGTTTGAAAATAACGTTGTTATTGAAAATTCAACTGTCTTCTAAAAAAAACAATTGTTTGGTTTGAAAATTCAACTATATGTTTGAAAATCCAACTGTTTTTGGTTGAAGTTCAATCATTTTTATTTGAAAATTCGACTATTTGGTTAAAAATTCATCTTTGCAGGGTGAAAATGCAACTATTTGGTTAAAAATTTATCTGTTTGGTTAAACATTGAACTATTCGGTTTAAAATTTAAATATTTTGTTGAAAATCTGTCTCTTTTGTTTGAAATTTTATCTATTCGGTTCCACAGAGATTAATTTTCAACTAAAGTAATGAATCTTCAACCAAAAAAATTACTTTTTAACAAAGCAGTATAACTTTGAACCAAAAAAGATGAATTTTCAACGAATAATTGCATAGTTGATATTCAAACCAAAAAAGATTTTAATATTAAATAAAAAACAGTTGAATTTAAACAAAAAGACGAATTTTAAATGAAATACTTCATTTTTAAGTGCAAAAAAAACAAATTTTCAATAAAATAGTTACATTTTAATCGAAATAAATCAATTTGCAACTAAAAAAATTGTAACCAAGAATGAAATAATTTACTTTTAAGTTAAAAAAATAATTTTGAATCAAGAAAAGGGAGGTTTGAACAAGATACTTAAATTTGCAACCAAAAATAATGAATTTTCAACCAAAAAGATGAATTTTCAAGCAAGAAGATTAATTTTCGACCAAAAAGTCGAGTTTTCAACTTAAAAATTAATTTTTAACAAAAAAAAAATATTTTTAACAAAGTAGTGAAATTTTTAAATAAAGTGGTGAAATTTCTAAACAAAGAAATGAATTTTTAACCAAACTAAATGAATTTGCAAACAAGAGGAATAATTTTCTAAAGAAAAGTCAATTTTCAAACACATAGTTGAATTTTCAACTAAAAAGATCATTTTTCAAGAAAATAAAAACCAATTTTTAAAAAATTAGTTAAATTTTCCACTGAAAAATCATTTTTCAATCAAAAAGATTAATTGCTAAGCATAAATATTAATTTTCAACCAAAAAAGACGGTTTTTCAATCAAATACTTGAATTTTCATCCAAATGGTTCATTAGGAGGTGAATTTTTAACCAAAAACGGAAAGTGAAATTTTCATTTAATCAATTTTTGAAGAAAAAAACTGATTTTCATCAAAATAGTTTATTCTAAACCAAAGAGATGAATATTCAACAAACAACGTAAAATTTAGTAGTTGATACTTCAATAAAAAAATATTAAAAATTAAAAGCCGTTGAATTTAACCAAAAAGGACGTAATTTTTTAAAAATCATGTAACTTTTCAAATAAAAAAGATCGGTTTTTAACCAAAAATAAAACAAAAACAAATAAAAGACACATTTTCAACCAATAAGAAAAAACTTAACCGAAATTTTTTTTATCAAAAACAGTTGAATTAAAAAAGAAGACGATTTTTCTCAAGAACAGTTGGTCTTTTAATTTGAAAATATGGTTAATTTTAGATTTCGCTATAAAAAAATATAAAACTTTTGAAAACGTATAATTTCCAAATTATAAAATTCTGGAATCTCCGTATCAAAAAATTCTTCTAATATTAAATAAATAATAAAATAAAAACATTCATCAAATAAAAGTACATTATTCAATTTATTATATATTATTTTATTATTTACCCATTTTTTCAGTTTTTGGATTCGGAAATTTTATAATTCGTAAATTTTTCTGTGTTCGGCAATTTTACAGAGTCGGATATTTTATAACGAATATTTTTTATTTTAGAAATTTCCCCGGGTTACGAAATTTATTTTTTGAGATTTTTCAGTTCCTTTAGTAGTAAACTGGAGAATAAATAACCCATCTAAAATAAAATATTCTAACAGAAAAAAAACTATTTAACATTTTTTTGCTGGAATTTGAAATTTCTGCAATTTATTTTTTTCGGGAATTTAAAAATAAGGGTTTAAAAATTTTTAAATTTCTCTAAATTTTTGTTGTAGTAATTTTTTTTTTTTGCATTTTTCCACATTCGGTATTTTGAAAATTCGGCAAAATTAGGTCAGACCAAAAATTAAATTAAATTGAGTTAATAGAATTAACTTACCAAAAGCTTTGGCAATAGCCACATTCGTTAAAACAGCAACAAGTGGCACAATGACTATTCCTGAACCCAAGTGAGAACACATTTCAAAAAATGTATAAGTCTGGTTGCCAACTTGAGAGGAGAAATTTGGCAGTGTAAATGAAGGCAGTCCTGAAGTAACATTTCCTAAAAAAAATTATTAGCACAATTTTAATTAATCTGAAAATTTTACAAAAATTTAGGAAAAAAAATTCTGAAAATTTTTGGATTACAAACCTGAGAGCAGAAAAGGCTCACTGCCTATGAGGCTTAAACGATATGTCATAACTGTGGATGCCAGTACGATTATAACGTTTCGACCAGTCGATAAAAACCATAAAATTCTATTCACTAACTTCCCTTTAGTGGAATTTTTACTGTCTTCTAAGCTCATACACTTAACATCTTTTAATTTCTAAAAAAATGATCAAAATTAGTTGAATATTATTATTTATTCGATTTTAATTAATTTTTAATAATGGTTAATTAGTTATATTTTAGAAACGTCTTTTTTATAATTACATTTTTTACATTATATTGTAAATTTACGTAATTATAACAGAAGTAATTTTAAAACCAACTGAGAATTTTTTTACTTTTTTTCATTTCAAATTTTGGAAAGATGGGCTTAAAAATATCTAATTGTAATACTTCGACTGAAAAATTCCGAAAAGTACATTTCCTAAATTATAAAACTGCTGATAATAATTTAAAATTCTCGAATTGGAAAATTTCGGACAGTTTATAAAATTCCCGAATTTGAAAATACCTTAAATACAATTTCCAACATTATAAATAATAAAATAAAAATGGGGATGACTGAAAAATCAAGAAAAATAAAATTTCCGACAATAGAAAATTCCGGAAAAAGAAAAGATTCAAAATATAACATTTCTGACAGTTCAAAATTCCCGAATAATAAAATTCCCAATAGCTTATGATATTAGATTCTGGAATTTTTAATTGTAGAAAATTTGATCATTTCCGGAATTTTCTATTTCGAATATTTTATTTTTCGAGAATTTTTGTTTAGGATATTTCATAATCTCCGAAATTGTCTATTATCGAGAACTTTCAAATTCTATGATATAATAAACTGTCTGGAATTTTTCAATTCGGGAATTTTAAATTGTTAATAATTTTCTAATTACGGGAATTTTTCAAATATTTCCTTTTTCAGTAATTTTCCAGTGTCGGGAGTTTTATTTTTCGGGGTTTTTCAGTCGACCCTTTCTTTAAATAAATAAAATAATAAATTGAAATAAATAAAAAAGAGAACCTTTGAAATGATTCTCTAATATTTTAATCAATTAAGGATTGCGAAATTCATAAAATAAGATTACAAAAAATATTTTTAAATCTAGCCCCCAGGCAAAATATAATTGAGCACGAATACCGATTTCATTATTTTTCTGTAAAAACAAATTTCATGTTTCCGGAACATCATTAGTACTTAATAGTTTTATTTCCTAATAGAAATATTTTGAATTCGAAAACAAATTATTAGAACGATATTTTTTAAGTACCATCGCAAATTGACAATCATTTGTCAAATAAGTTGAACGATTGGAAAAATACGAAAAATAAAATTCCAGAAAAAGAAAATATTTGAAATTAAAAATTCGAAAATTTATAAAATTGCCAAAAATATGAAAATCTTCAATTTAAAAATTACCGAATAATAAAATCCCGCACTGTTTCTAATATTACTGAATTTGAAAATTTCAAAAATATAAAATTTCCCCGTCAGAAAATAGCAGAGGGACGAGTGAAAAATCCAGAAAATTCCCGAAAAAGAAAATATTCGCAATAGAAAATTCCCGACGATATAAAAATTCCAAATTATAAAATTTATGGAAGTTTATAATATTACCTAATTTTAACAATCCCGAAATAGAAAATGTTCGACAGAAAATTTCCGGTACTGTAAAACTCTCGACACTAGAAATTTCCCAAATTTAAACAATTAACAAGACTGTTTTTCAATCAATATTATTTATATATTATTAATAAAAAATGAAATATTTTAACAATGCATTTTTTTTAACTTTCAATATATATTTTTGTAATTATTGTTTGAATTTAAGATAACAATAATTCAAAAAAGAAAACCTTACATACTAAAAAAAATTGCATCGATCAAAATACTGAATTTATGTATTTTTAATAAATAAACAATATTTAGTAAAAACAAGTTTTTTATTTTTTAAAGTCGGAAATTTTCTAATATCAGGAAGTTAAGTATCGGATGTTTTATATTTCGGCAATTTTATGTCGGGGTAATTTTCTATTTTTGAATTTTCAAATTCGGTAATATTATAAATTGTAGAGGATTTCATTATTCGGGAATTTTCAAAATCGAGATTTTTATATTGTTCGCAATTTCATAAATTCAGGAATTCTTAATTTTGAATATTTTATTTTTCGGGAATTTTATTTTTCTAATTTTTTCAGTCGTCTTGTTTTTTGAAAAAAATATTGGGACGACCAGACACTTCTTTTTATAAATAAATATATAAATAAATATATATATATATTTAGCGTTTACAACTTCTAAAATTATTGTTTGAATTTAAAATAACAATAATTGAAAGAATATATAATTCCGGATGAATTTTTTTCAATTATTATTTTAAATTCAAACAATTTTTTTCAGTCGTCTTGTATTTTGAAAAAATATTGGGACGACGAGACACTTCGTTTCATAAAAAAAATATATTTTTTTAGTGATTAAAGTTGTAAAATTATTGTTTGAATTAAAAAAAAAACAATAATAGAATACAATATATATTTCTGAATTCAATTTTTTTCCATTATTATTATTTTAAATTAAAACCATTTTTTTCAGTCGTCTTGTATTTTGAAAAAATATTGGGACGACTAGACACTTCGTTTTATAAAAAAAAAATATTTTTTCAGTGTTTAAAGTTTCTAAAATTATGGTTTGAATTTAAAAAAACAATAATAGAATAAAATATATTTCTGGATGAAATTTTTTTTCAATGATTGTTATTTTAAATTCAAACAATAACTTCAGAAACTTTAAACACTGAAAATATTTTTTTATGAAAATAGTTGATTATTGTATTTTTAATAAATAAGTAATATTTATAAAAAATATTTTTATTTGTTTAAATTCGGGAATTTTCTAGTTCGGATATTTTATAATTTGGCAATTTTCTGTCGGGAATTTTCCAATTCGGGAATTTTATTATTTGGAAATTTTATTATTCGGGAATTTAATTATCCTGGATTTTTTATTCGTTCCAAAATATTATTTATTTATTAAAAATAGAATAATTAAATATTGCATGACGAATGAAAAATTCCAAAAATAAATATATCGACAGTGTAAAAAAAAATTCGAAATAGAAAAAATTGTTTGAATTTGAAACAACAATAATTGAAAAAAATATTTCTCAATTCAAAAGAACAATGCAAGAATAAGATTTTTATTACAAGAGCAATAATAAAAAAAAATTCTACGCACATTAAAAAAAAAAAATTGCACTGGGAATTTTCTTCTAATTATTGTTATTTTGAATTTAAAGAATAATTTTCAAAAATTAAATAAACAATTTTTTTTATTTGATCAAAATATATAATTATTTTATGTTTAATAAATAAATTATATTTTTTAAATCCAAGACTGAAAAGACTTGAAAAATAAAATTCCCGAAAAAGTAAAATATTCGAAATTAAAAATTCACGAATTGATAAAATTGCGAAAAATATAAAAACCCCGCATTGGAAAATTCCCGAATAATAAAATCCGCTGCAGGTTATAATATAAGGGAGCGTACTCAAACCATTTTTTTTTATTTCTCTTTTTAATTAAAAAATTCACTTATTTTAGTGGAAATTGCTTCTTGGATGTGCAACTCTTTGTTTAAAAATTTAACAATTTTGCTAAAAAGTCATCCTTTTTTCTTGAAAATTCGTCTTTTCGGTATAAAAATTCAAGTATCTTCGCGAAAAATCTATTTATTGTTTAAAACCCATATTTTGATGTTGAAAAGTCAAACCAAAATTTGTTTTGAATGAAAACTCAAATTTTTTTAATTCTTCTCTTTGATTCAAAAATTCATCTGTTTTAGTAGAAATTTCATCTTTCTTGGGTAAAAATGCAGCTGTTTGTTGAAAATTAATCTTCTTTGCTTGAGAATTCAACTGATTTGTTTGAAAATTTAGTTGAAAGTTTAACTATTTTCTTGGAAACTGATCTGTTTTATCTCTTTGGTTGAAAATTTAACTATTTTGTTAAAAATTAATTTTTTTGCTGAAAATTCATATTTTCTTGTTGAAAATTGAATTTTTGTACAGAAAATTTGTCTTTAGGCTTGAAAGTTCTACAATTTAGGTGAACCTTTTTCTGTTTCATGACTGAAAAAGCTTTATTTGTTGGAAATTCGTCTCTTTGGTTTTTTTTTCGGTTGAAAATTCAATTATTTTATGAAAATTTAATTTCGGGAATTTTCTATTTCCGAATATTTCCTTTTTCGGGAATTTTCTTTTTCGAAATTTTTCAGTTGCTCTGAATAAGTAAATATAAAGTAAAAAAATTCAATATAAAGTAAAATGATTATTTAAATTAAATAAAAAATGAAAACTAATTTTTTTTTTACTTTTCCCCTTGATTCAAAAATTCATCTGTTTTAGTAGAAATTTTATCTTTCTTGGATAAAAATTCAGCTGTTTGGTTGAAAATTAATCTTCCTTGTTTGAAAATTCAACTGATTTGTTTGAAATTTTTGTTGAAAGTTTAACTATTTTCTTGGAAACTGATTTTTTTTATCTCTTTGGTTGAAAATTTAACTATTTTGTTGAAAACTAACTTTTTTGCAGAAAATTCAATTTTTGTACAGAAAATTTGTCTTTAAGCATGAAGGTTCTACAATTTAGGTGAACTTTTGTTTCTTTCATGACTGAAAAACCTTTATTGGTTGAAAATTCTTCTCTTTGGGTTTTTAGGTTGAAAATTCAATTATTTTATGAAAATTTAATGATTACTAGAATTTTATTATTCGTGAATTTCTCAATTCGGAATTTTTATATTGTTCGTCATTTTATTATTTCGGGAATTTTCTATTTCGAATATTTCCTTTTTCCAGGGCTCGGAACTTCTCAAGCTTCAAAAAATAGTAAAATAGTAACCATACTTCTCCCAAAAAAGTAACCGAAAAGTAAAAATAATGTGGCAAAAAAGTAACGAAAAAGAAAAATTTTTTACCAAAAAGACGAACTTTCCACCAAAATTATGAATCTTCAACAAAAAAATGTATGTTTAAGAAAGTAGTAAAGTTCATTTTTTAACAAAATTTTAGAATTTTTCTGACAAAAAAAGATGAATTGTTAACGAAAAATGTAATAGTTGATATAATAGCCAAAAAAGATTTTTATTTAATATAAAAAACAGTAGAATTCATTCAAAAAGACGATTTTTAAACAAAGGGGTGATTTTCAATCAAGAAGATTAATTTTCTACCAAAAAAGACGAATTTTCAACCAAAAAGACGAAATTTTAAAGAAGATTACATTTTAAATAAAAATATTAATTTTCTACCAAAAAATACAATTTTTCAACCAAATACATTAACTTTTAAAGAAAGGTTTGAAGTTTTAATAAAAGAAGACAAATTTTCAACCAAATAGTTAAATTTTGAACTGAAAAAATAATAATTTTCAATCGAAAATGGAATAGTAACATTTTTAGTTAAAAAAATTATTTGTAAACCAAACATAAGAGTTTTCAACTAAAACAATGAATCTTTAACTGAAATAGTTCAATTTTCAAACCAAAAAATTAATTTTTACTAAAAAAAGATAAATTGTCAACCAAAACTTTAATAATTAAATTTCAAGTTAAAAAAATTAAGATTTAACCAAACAGATGAATTTTCAACAACAGCTATGGAATTTTCAATTGGAATAAGTTAAATTTTCAGTAAAAAAATTAGTTTCAACAAAAAAAAAAACTAACCTTTAACAACAACAAAAACTAACTTTCAAAATAATAGTTACATTTTCAAACAAAGTGATGAATTTTCAAATCAAATTGTAAATATTTAACTGCAATAGTTGAATTTCACACCAGAAAGATGAATTTTTTAACTGAAATGATGAATCATGAACTAGAATAATTGAATTTTTGACCAAAAAGATTAATTTTCAACCAAGAAGATTAATTTCTACCAAAAAAGACGAATTTTCAACTAACAAAGATAATTTTTCAACCAAAAATTGAATAATCAAATTTTTAGTCAAAAATGAATGTTCAACCAAAGACATGAATTTTGAACTAAAATTATGAAATATTCCACTGGATTAATAGTTACATTTTCAGTTGAAAAAAAAGATAATTTTCAACCAAAAAACAGCCAAAGAAAAAACAAATTTTTAATCAAACAGCTCATTTTTCAACCAAAGAAATGAATTTTTAACAAAAGAGCTTAACTTTCAACCAAATAATTTTATTTCAAACCTAAAAGATGAATTTTCAACTAAAATAATAAATATTTGACTGGAATACTTGAATTTTTAACCGAAAAGAAGAATTTTTAAACAAAAAGATTAACTTTCAAAGAAAAATAAGATAATTTTTTACCAACAAAAAAATCGATTTTTTAACAAAATACATGCATTTTCATCGCAATAGTTAAATTTTCAATTAAATAGACAAATTTTTATCCAAATTGTGGAATTCCGAACTTGAAAATTTTAATTTTTAACTCAGAATGGAACAGTTAAATTTTCGTTTAAAGAAATTAATTTTCAACCAAACTGGTGAACCATAAAGTTTAATTGTCTACAAAAATAGATGAATTTTCCACAAAGTACATACATTTTCAAACAAATAGTTAAATTATTAATTGAAAAATATCAATTTTCAACCAAATAGTTGAATTTTCATCAAAAAAAGATAAATTAATTTTTAACAAAAGTTTAACTTTTAACCCAGTAGTTGAATTTCTAACTAAAAAACGATGAATTCGCAACGAACAATGTAAAAAAAAATTCTATTATAATTCAGAAATATTTCTTCTTTGAAATTCTACTTCTACTCTGAAAACTGCTTGAAGTACTTTTATTACCTAACATTTAGAAGAGGGAACTTTCAAATTGTGACGAATTCTGACTTGAAAGAGGGATTTTTAAAAATACCTTTTTTCTCAATCCGAATTATAATTCCTTTAAAAAATTCCCATTCCTTGTAAAACATTCCCTGTTCCAAGTGAAATTATATTTCTTGAATTTTGCTATGATCAGAAGTAAATTCCCGGGTTTTAAATTAAATTCCCGGTCATTTCCCGGGTTTTTCCCGGTCAATAAAATTCCAGGTCATTTCCCGGTTTCCCGGTCAAGTCGCCACCCTGATTAATTAAATAATTAAATAATAAAATAAATAAACTCACCCTCATCGATAAAAGCAATATCACACTTGTCAGTCCAAGAACTGTGTCAGTCCATCGAATATAGCTGATATGTTGAAAAAGTTTAATTATACTGTCAATTACTGCTACCGCTTCGTACTCAATACCCAGTAAATGCGGTAATTGATGTACGATTAAAATAACTGCGGTAGCAGAAGTAAATCCAGTAGTTACAGGAATCGATATGAAATCCACTAGGAAACCTGGAAAATTGGATTTTGATTAAACTCGGATGTGGTCTCTAATTATCGGTTTTGTAAATACAAATATAGGTCCATTTAATATTTTGATCATAAATCTACTGAATTATCAAATATCCTAAAACTGATTTCAACCTCAACTCAATATTACATACAGATTAATTATTTTCCAAGTTATTCATAATTTGTAATATTAACATAATAAAATTAAATTAACCCTTTTTTAATTTTATTCAAAACAGATATATAAAATATATCCAAATTTGAAAGAAATTAATTTGGTGGAAGATTTTATTAATAAAAAAAATATTTGCAGGCCTCGGACTCATTTGATAAATTCAAAATAGGGTCGATTATAGTAGCAGAGATTTTCAAATTAGTAGCAAAAAAATGCCGAATAATTTTTTAAATCTTAAATCAATCCCATACAATCCCGTGAAATCATTTAAGGCTTTGAAATCCGTGGAAATCCTTTGAGAATCCCTAAAATTTATTGAGATCCTCTCAAAATTCCTAGAAAACTTTTCAATCTTTTTAAATCCCTTCAAATCTGTAGATATCCCTTGAAATCTTAAAATTTATTTTTAAATCCTACGAATCCCTCAAATATGGCGAAATCTATAGAAATCCGTAGAAATTCTTAGAAATGCAGAAAAGTCCCTTGAAATTCAATTTAATTTATTCCATAAGTTCTATAAAAATTCGTTAGAATCCCAATATATTAAATAAATATTTTGAAATTTTCTGAAATCCTTTGAAAAACATTGAAAAATTCTAATATCGTAAAATTCCATGGAATTTAAGAAAAAATCAATATACTCTTTTAAATCTTCTGAAATCACTTTAAATTAATAAAATCCCTTCAATCTTGTGAAATCCTTAGAAATCCCTCGAAATTTCATTTCATTTAATTTATTCCATAAAGTTCTCTAAAAATTCGTTATAATCCCGTAAAATCTTTTAAAATATCACTGATATCATAAATATCTTTTTAAAATATTTTAAAATCTTCTGAAATCCTACGAAATTCTTTGAAAAACTTGAAAAATTTGGAAATTTCGTAAAATTCCTTGAAATGAAAAAAAATCCATAAACTCTTTACAATCTTTTGAAATCACTTGAAATTGATAGAATCCCTTAAATCTGGTGAAATCTTTAGAAATCCTTCGAAATTTCTTTTTATTTAATTTATTCTATTAAGTTCTCTAAACATCCATTAGAATCCCCTGAATTTTGAAATATCACTGATATCCTGAATACATTTTTCAAATCTTCTAAAGTTTTTTTAAATCCTACAAAATTCTTTGAAAAACCTTAGAAATTTGAAAATTTCGTAAAAATACTTGGAATTAAAAAAAAAATCCATAAACGCTTTAAAATCTTTTCAAATTGATTAAATCCCTTAAATATGGTGAAATCCTTAGAAACCCCTCGAAATGTAATTCAGTTTAATTTATTCCATAAAGTTCTATAAAAATCCGTTAAATTCCATAATATTTTTTAAATATCATATTTTGAAATTTTCTGAAATCCTTTGAAGAACGTTTAAAAAATTTTAATATCGTAAAATTCCATGGAATTTAACAAAAAATCCATAAACTCTCTAAAAACTTTTGAAATCACTTGAAATTGGTAAAATCCCCTAAATCTGGTGAAATCCTTAGAAATCCCTCAAAATTTAATTTAATTTGATTTATTCCATAAACTTCTCTAAAAATCCGTTAGAATCTCGAAAAATCTTTTAAAATATCACTGAGATCCTAAATATCTTTTGAAAATCTTCTGAAGTTTTTTGAAATCCTACGAAATTCTTTGAAAAACCTTAAAAATTTGAAAATTTCGTAAAATTCCTTGGAATTAAAAAAAATCCATAAACACGAAATCACTTGAAACTGATAAAATCCCTTAAATCTGGTAAAATCCTTAGATATTTCATTTCATTTAATTTATTCCATAAAGTTCTCTAAAAATGCGCTAGAATCCCGTAAAATCTTTTAAATATTATTGGTACCCTGAACACCTTTTTCAACGTTTTTTAAATTTTCGGAAATCCTACGAAATTCATTGAAAACCTTCAAAATTTTGAATTCTCGTGAAATTCTTTGGAATTTAACAAAAAATCCATAAACTCTTTAAAACTTTTGAAATCACTTGAAATTGATAAAATCCCTTAAATCTTGTGAAATCCTTAGAAATACCTCGAAATTTAATTTAATTTAATTTAATCCATAAAGTTCTCTAAAAATTCGTTAGAATCCCGTAAAATCTTTTAAAATATCACTAATATCCTAAATATCTTTTTAAAATCTTCAGAAGTTTTCTGAAAACTTACGAAATTCTTTGAAAAACCTTACAAATTTGGAAATTTCGTAAAATTCCTTGAAATTAAAAAAAAAATCCATAAACGCTTTAAAATCTTTTGAAATCACTTGAAATTGATGGAATCCCTTAAATCTGGTGAAATCTTTAGAAATCCTTCGAAATTATTTAATTTATTCTATAAAGTTCTCTAAACATCCATTAGAATTCCCTAAATTTTTAAATATCACTGATATCCTGAATACCTTTTTCAAATCTTCTGAACTTTTTTGAAATCCTATGAAAATCTTTGAAAAACCTTAAAAATTTGAAATTTTTTAGTAAAATTCCTTGGAATTTAACAGCAAATCAATAAACGCTTTAAAATCTGTTGAAATCACTTGAAATCGATTAAATCCCTTAAATCTTGTGAAATCCTTAGAAATTTCATTTGATTTAATTTATTATTTAAAGTTCTCGAAAAACCGTTGGAATCCTTCGAAATCTTTTTAATATTATTTATCTCCTGAATACCTTTTTAAACTCCTTTGCATTTTTTGAAATCCTACGCAATTCTTAGAAATCCCTTAAAAATTTTGAAATCTCGTAAAATTCCTTACAATTAATAAAAAAATCCATAAACTCTTTAAAACCGTTTGAAATCACTTGAATTTAGGAAATCCCATAAATCTTGTGAAATCCTTATGATTTTCCCAAATTTTGATTTTATTTCATTCATCCTCTAAAGTTTTAAAAAACCTTTGAAATCTTTTAAATATTATTCACATCCTAGATACCTTTTTAAAATTCTTTGAAATTTTTTGGAATACTTCCAAGTTCTTTGGAAAACCTTAACAAAATTTAAATCTTGTTCAACCTGAGATCTTTTAAAATAGCCTTAGCTCTGTAAAATCCTTTGAAATCTCTTGAAATTAATAAAATCCCTTAAATCTTGTCAAATCTTTAGTGATTTAAAAAAAATCGCGTAAAATTTTATAAAAAATCTTGAAATCTGTAATATCTTTTTAAATTCATTCAAAAATAATGAAATCCACTGAAATTCCGTGAAATCCCATAAAATCTGATAGAGCCTCTTGAAATCACTTGAAATCTCTAAAAATGCCCTGAAAATTTTGAAATCCCTTAAAATCTTTTCAATATTCTTGATATCCTTTTAAAATCATTTTAAAATCATTTTAAAATCCTTTTAAAATCCTTTGAAATATCCTAAGCCCTTCAAAATCCTTTGAAATCCCTCAAAATTGATAAAATTCCTTAAACCTTGCGAAATCTCTAGTAATCTTAAAAAAATCGGGCAAAATTCTGTAAAAAATCTTTAAATCCGTAACATCTTTTAAAATTCCTTTAAAAATGATATCTTTGAAATCCACTGACGAGATCCCATATTATTTGATAAAGCCTTTTAAAATTCCTAGAAATCTTTTAAAATACCCTGAAAAATTTGAAATCCTCTGAAATTTCCGTAAAATTCCATAAAATCTGATAAAGCCCCGTAAAATCTTTGAAATCCGTTGGAATCTACTGAAATCTATTAAAAACTGTTCACAGATTTTAAAATTCCTTGAAAAATGATGAAATATTTGAAATCCTCTGAAATCCAAAAACAAGCCATAAGATCTAATAAAGCCCCTTGAAATCCCTTGAAATCCCTTGAAATCTTTTAAATATCATTGATAAACCGGATACCTTTTTAAAATCCCAAGAAATTTTCTTCAACCCTTCAAAATTCTTGAAAAATCCTTTAAAAAATTGTCATCTCGTTGAATTCCTTTAAAGTCTTGAAAATCCTTTGAGATCCCCTAAAATGTATTAAATCTCTTAAATCTTGTGAAATGCTTGAAAATCCCTCGAAATTTAATTAAAATTTTTTTCTTCTAATATTCTCTTCAAGCCGTTGAAATCCCTTGAAATCTATTAAATATTATTGATATCCAGATGCCCAAAAATCTTTGAAATCCGTTGAAATCCACTGAAATATATTTAAAACCCTTACATTCAATTGAAATCCTTTTAAATGTCTGAAAAACTCTTCAGAAATTCCAAACTTCTTAAAAAGTGATAAAATCTTTGAAATCTTTGAATTCCTCTGAAATCCCATAAAATCTGATAAAGCCTCTTGAAATCCGTTGAAATGTTTAAAAATACCCTAAAAACATTAAAATCCCCTGAAATCTCTTAAAACTTCAAGGAATCCCTTGATGTGTTTTGAAATTCTCCGGAACCCCTTGAAATCGCTTGAAATATTTTTAAAAAATTGATGTCTTTGAAAATTTTTTTAATTCTCTGATATTCTTTGGGATCTTTTTAAATACGTTAAAAGCTTTGAAACGTTCTTTCACATCCCTGAAATCTCGTGAAATTTTAAGAAACTCCTTGAAATGATTGGAAATTTTTTGAAATTCTCTGAAATCCCTTGGAATTTTTTTGAAAAACTTAAAAGCTTTGACACTATACGATCTTTTAAAATCCTTCAAATCAGTTAAAAGCCTTGAAACCCCTTTGAAATCTGTTGAAACCTTTGAAATTCTCTCTAATCCCTTGGAATCTTTTTAAATGCCTTAAAAGATTAGGAAATCCTTTTACATCCCTGGAAACAATTAAAATACTTAAAACCCCTTTAAATCTGTTGATATCTTTGAAATTTTATGAAATCCTTTGAAAAGTTTTAAAAATTCTCTGAAGTCCCTTGGAATCTTTTAAAACACCCTAAAATCTTTGAAACTCTATAAAATCCTTTGAAATTCCTTAATCAAGTTAAAATCCTTTAAACCCCCTTGAAATCTGTTAAAATCTCCTAAAATTTTTAGAAATCACTTGAAATGTTAAAAAAAATTTGATATCTTTTAAATCGATTGGAATCTTTGAAAATTTTGGAAATTCCTCAAATCCCTTGGAATCTTTTTGAATACCTTAAAAGATTAGAATAATATACCATTTAAATCCTTTTAAATCCCCGAAAACAATTAAAATACTTGAAATCCCATTGAAATCTGTTGAAATCTCGTTAAATTTTAAGAAATCCTTTGAAAAGTTTTAAAAATTCTCTGAAATCC
>CAKNYM010050453.1:0-11549 GCA_932195095.1 Andricus curvator
CTATTTTGTTGAAAATTGGTCTTTTTTATGAATTTAACCTTTTTTTAATTTAAAATAAAAATCTTTTTAGGTTGAAATAATATCTACTATTAAATATTTGGTTAAAAAATTATTTGGTTAAAAGTTAAACTACTTTGTTAATAATTCTTTTTTTTTTTGAAGATTCAACATTTTAGTTCCAAATTCATCTTTTCGGTAGAAAATGTAACTCTTTTGTTTAAATTTGTCTTTTTTAGCAGGAAATTATCTATTTTGTTGAAAATTGTTCTATTTTGTTGAAAATTCGCCTTTTCTGGTAGAAAATTAATTTTCTTGGTTGAACTGTTTGGTTGAAAATTTAATTGTTTTGTAGAAAATTCGTATTTTCGGCACGAAAATTCAACAATTTGGTAGAAAATGGTACTATTTAGTTTAAAATTTATTTATTTGTTATAAATTTGTCTTTTTCGCTAGAAAAGTGATCTTTTTGGTTGAAAATTCATCTATTTGATTAAAAATTGATCTATTTTGTTGAAAATTCATCTTTTCTGGGAGAAAATTAATTTTCTTGGTTGAAAAATTAAATATTTGGTTAAAAATGCAACTGTTAGGTTAAAAATTTAACAGTTTTGTAGAAAATTCGTATTCTCGGCTCGAAAATTCAACAATTTGATAGAAAATTGTACTATTTACTTGAAACTTTATTTATTTGTTAAAAATTCATCTTTTTTTAGGGGAAAATTGATCTTTTTGATTGAAAATTCAACAATTTGGTTGAAAATTGACTTGTTTTGTCCAACATTCGTCTTTTTGGTAGAAAATTGATTGAAATTTCAACTATTTTGTTGAAAATTTATCTATTTTGTTGAAAATTCATCTTTTCTGGCGGAAAATCAAATATTTGGTTAAAAATGCAACTGTTAGGTTAAAAATTCAATTGTTTCGTTGGAAATTCTACTGTTTTGTAGAAAAATAGTATTTTCGGCTCGAAAATTGAACAACTTGATAGAAAATTGTACTATTTAGTTGAAAATTTATTTAATTGTTAAAAATTCGTCTTTTTTTCGTAGAAAATTGATTATAAACTCAGCTATTTTGTTAAAAAATTATGTATTTTGTTGAAAATTCATCTATTTTGTAGAAAATTCGCCTTATCTGGTAGAAAATTAATTTTATTGGTTGAAAAATCAACTATTTAGTTAAAAACGCAGCTGCCTGGTTGAAAATTCAACAGTTTTGTAGAAAACTCGTATTCTCGGCTCGAAAATTCAACAATTTGATAGAAAATTGTACTATTTACTTGGAAATTTATTTATTTGTTAAAAATTCGTCTTTTTTTAGGGGAAAATTGATCTTTTTGATTGAAAATTCAACAATTTGGTTGAAAATTGACTTGTTTTGTCCAACATTCGTCTTTTTGGTAGAAAATTGATTGAAATTTCAACTATTTTGTTGAAAATTGATCTATTTTGTTGAAAATTCATCTTTTCTGGTAGAAAATTAATATTCTTCGTTGGAAAATTGAATATTTCGTTAAAAATGCAACTGTTAGGTTGAAAATTCAACTGTTTGGTTGAAAATTCTACTGTTTTGTATAAAAATAGTATTTTCGGCTCGAAAATTGAACAATTTGATAGAAAATTGTACTATTTAGTTAAAAATTCGTATTTTTTCGTAGAAAATTGATTATAAACTCAACTATTTTGTAGAAAATTCGCCTTATCTGGTAGAAAATTAATTTTTTTGGTTGAAAAATCAACTATTTGGTTAAAAATGCAACTGTCTGGTTGAAAATTCAACAGTTTTGTAGAAAACTCGTATTTTCAGCTCGAAAATTCAACAATTTGATAGAAAATTGTACTAATTACTTGAAAATTTATTTATTCGTTAAAAATTCGTCTTTTTTTAGTGGAAAATTGATTTTCTTGATTGAAAATTCAACAATTTGTTTTAAAATTGATTTATTTCGTTCAACATTCGTCTTTTTTTTTTTGTAGAAAATTGGTTGAAATTTTAACTATTTTGTTGAAAATTGATCTATTTTGTTGAAAATTCATCTTTTCCGATAGGAAATTAATCTTCTTGGTTGGAAAATCAAATATTTGCTAAAAATGCAATCAACTACTTTGTAAGAAATTATCTATTTTGTTGAAAATTCATCTATTTTGTTGAAAATTCGCGTTTTCTGGTAGAAAATTAATTTTCTCGATTGAAAATTCATCTATTTGGTTACAAATTCATCTATTTTGTTAAAAATTCATCTTTTCTAGTAGAAAATTAATTTTCTTTGTTGGAAAATAAAAATATTTGGTTAAAAATGCAACTGGTAGGTTGAAAATTCAACTTTTCCTCAAAAATTCGTCTTTTGACTTAAAAATTCAACATTTGGCATGAGATTTCTTTTCACTATTAATTGAAAAATCATTTTTGGTATTCTTCTACTTATACCAATTATTAAAAAATATTTTTAACCTAATATTGATTTATTTCTGGTAAAAAAACAACTTATTATTAATTTTTTATGCAAATTTTTCTGTAGAACTGCATAATTTCAAATAACTACAATTATTTCAAGTGAAATAATTTCAAGTATTATAAAAATATTTCATAATTTTCAGTTTCAGAGATTTTTTACCGAGCATAATGTCTCAACTAGGCAACTATCCTTATCAAACAAACCCGGATGCGGACCCTACACTAAAAAGTGGACCACCTACTGTCCCAAATGGTCAGCCCAGTGCCATTCAGCATCCACAAAACGGCGGTCAATTTTATTCTGGTAAAAAAATAAAGCAAGAACAGGGTGGCGACTTGACCGGGAAACCGGGAATTTTAATGACCGGGAAAAAACCGGAAAATGACCGGGAATTTAATTAAAAACCAGGAATTTACTTCTGATCGTACAAAAAGTCAAGTTTTCATGATTTTAATAATTTTGGTCAATTTAGAAAGGTGATTTCTACCAGAGATGACCGCAAAACCCGAAAAATGACCGCTTCCTTTTTATTAATTAAAATGGGAGCTTATCAATTTTAGAAAATAATTATCGTTTTTATTCTAGGACAGAGAGTTTCGGTAAAGAAATATAATTTCACTTGGAACAGGGAATTTTTAAAATGGAAGGGGAATTTTTGTAAAGAATTATAATTCGGATTTAGAAGAAAGGAATTTAGAAAAGTCCCTCTTCCAAGTCAGAATTCGTAGTATTTCAAAGAAGAAATATTTCTGAATTATAATAGAAAATTTTTTACATTGTCCGGGAATGGAAAAACATCCGGGAATTGTCCTTGATTTTATTTTTGATGCGGGAAGTGCATTTCATTTCCTGATAATTTATAATTTTGTATTGTCCCTTTGATTTACTTGTGCTACTTTTTTCTTACTTAAAATTTAAATTCTTATAAATTATTAAAAAATATATTTATAAGCGGGAAAAATGCGGAAATTGTCAGGAAATTTCTTGGGCAAAATTTAGTAGACTATTCGAGTTGAATATTCCATCATTTTATTTGAAAATTCATCTCTTTGGTTGAACATTAATTTTCTGACTTGAAAATTTAATTATTCAATTTTGGATTGACAATTTATCTTTTTTAGGTGAAAATTCGACTTTTTTGGTAGAAATTATCCTTCGAGGTTGTAAATTGATTTTTTTTATCGAAAATTCAATTATTCTAGTTAAAGATTCAGAATTTTAATTGAAAATTCATAACTTTGTTTGGAAATGTAACTATTTTTTTCCATACTAGTTTTTTTTTTAGTTGAAAATTATAATTATTTTTTTAAACTGAAAGTGTAATTATTTCAATTGAATATTCCATCATTTTAGTTGAAAAATCATCTCTTTTGTTGAAAATTAATGTTTTTGCATGATAATTTGACTATTCAATTTTTGGTTGATAATTAATTTTATTTTAAAATTCATGTATTTTGATGAATGTTCGTCTTTTTGTAAAAATTAATCTTCTTCGTTCAAAATTCAACTATTTCAATTACAGATTCATCATTTTAGTTGAAAATTTATCTCTTTTGTTTAAAATTTTAACTATTCTAATTTGAAGATTCAGCATTTTATTTAAAAACTCATCAGTTTGTTGGAAAATTATTATTTTTCTCACTGAAATTTTAAATATTCCGTTTTTTATTGAAAATTCATGAGTTTGGTGGAAAATTAATTTTTTATAACTGAAAATTTAACTATTCCGTTTTTATTGAAAATTCCTAAGTTTGATGGCAAATTAATTTTTCGTTACTGAAAATTTAACTATTCTATTTCTGGTTAAAAATTGATCTTTTTTTAGTTCAAAATTCAACTATTTCGTTGAAAATTAATTTATTTGGTTGATAATCGTCTTTTTCGGTAGAAAATTAATCTTATTGGTTGAAAATTCAACTATTCCCGTTGAAGATTCATCAGTTTAGTTGAAAATTCATCAGTTTGGTGGAAAATTAATTTTTTCAACTGAAAATTGAACTATTCTATTTTTGGTTGCAAATTGATCTTTTTTAGTTCAAAATATAATATATTGTTGAAAATTTGTCTTTTTTTACTTGAATATTCAACTGTCTCGTTGAAAATTAATTGATTTGGTTGACATTTTTTTTTTCTTTTTAATTAATCTTTTTGGTTGAAAATTCATCAGTTCGGTGAAAATTACTTTTTTTTACTAAACATTCGACTATTTCTATAAAAATTAATATATTTTGTTGAAAAATGTCTTTTTTGTTACAAAATTAATATTTTTGATTGAAAATTCAACTATTCCAGTTAAAGATTGATTATTTTAGTTGAAAATTCATCTATTTTGTTTAAAATTCAACTATTCCAGATGGAAACTCATCAGTTTGGTGGAAATTAATTTTTTCGACTAAAAATTCAACTATTCCATTTTTGGTTGAAAAATGATCTTTTTAAGTTCAAAATTCAACTATTGGGTTGAAAATTTATCTTTTTCAGTTGCAAATTCAACTATTCCGCTGAAAATTCATTTATTTTGTTGAAAAATGTCCTTTTTGTCAGAAAATTAATATTTTTGGTTGAAAATACAACTATTCCAGTTAAAGATTGATCATTTTAGTTGAAAATTAATCTTTTTTGTTTAAAATTCAACTATTCCAGATGGAACTTCGTCAGTTTAGTGGAAAAATAATTTTTTTGGCTAAAAATTCAACTATTCCATTTTTGGTGGAAAATTGATCTTTTTAAGTTCAAAATTCAACTATTTGGTTGAAAATTTATCTTTTTTAGATAAAAATTCAACTACTTGGTTAAAAGTTAAACTATTTCGTTAAAAATTAATTTATTTGGTTGAAAAATGTCTTTTTTGTTAAAAAATTTATATTTTTGGTTAAAAATTCGACTATTCCAGTTAAAGATTGATCATTTTAGTTGAAAATTCATCTTTTTTGTTTACAATTCAACTATTTCAGATGGAAATTAATTTTTTCGGCTAAAAATTCAAATATTCCATTCTTGGTTGCAAATTTATCTTTTTTAGTTGAAAATTCAACTATTCCGTTGAAAATTCATTTATTTTGTTGAAAAATGTCCTTTTTGTCAGAAAATTAATCTTTTTGGTTAAAAATTCAACTATTCCAATTAAAGATTGATCATTTTTTAGTTGAAAATTCATCTCTTTTGTTTAAAACTCAACTATTCCAGATGAACATTTATCAGTTTGGTGGAAAATTAATTTTTTTCGGCCAAAAATTCAACTATTCCATTTTTGATGGAAAATTGATATTTTTAAGTTCAAAATTCAACTATTTGGTTGAAAATTGATCTTTTTTAGTTAAAAATTCAACTACTTGGTTAAAAGTTAAACTCTTTTGTTAAAAATTAATTTTTTTGGTTGAAGATTCATCATTTTAATTCACAATTCATCTCTGGTTTAAAATGTAACTACTTTGTTGAAAATCAATTTATCTCTTTTTTTTTGGTGAAAATTCATCTTTTTGGCATAAAATTCAACTATTCCAGTTGAAAATTTATAATTTTAGTTGAAAATTCATTTTTTTAACTGAAAATTTAACTGTTCCCTTTTTGTTGAAAATTTATATTTTGCATTTAAAAATTAAACTATTTATTGAAAATGTATGTACTTTGTGGAAAATCCGTCCTTTTTTTCTTACAAATTAATCGTTTTGGTTGAAAATTCACATTTTTGACATAAAATTCAACTATTCCAGTTGAAAATTCATCATTTTATTTTTATTTGAAAATTCATCAGTTTGGTTGAAATTTAATTTCTTTAACTGAAAATTTAACTGTTCCATTTTTAGTTGAAAAATGATATTTTCTAGTTCAAAATTCAACAATTTGGATGAAAAGTTGTCTTTTTTAATTGAAAATTCAACTATTTAGTTGAAAATTCTCGTATTTTGGCAAAAAATCGATTTTTTTTTAGAAAATAATCTTTTTCTTTGCAAGTTAATCTTCTTGTTTAAAAATTCTTCTTTTCGTTTAAAAATTCAAGTAGTACAGTTAAAGGTTTATCATTTTAGTAGAAAATTCATCTTTTAGGTTGGAAATCAAATTATTTGTTTGAAAGTTAAACTCTTTTTTTTTTTTTTTAAGATTTTTTTTTCTTTGGATGTTTTTTGGTTGAAAATTATTTTTTTTTAGCTGAAAATGTAACTATTATTCCAGTTGAATATTCCATAATTTTAGTTGAAAATTCATCTCTTTGGTTTAAAATTAATTTTTTTAACTGAAAATGTTACTATATCATTTTTGGTTGAAAATTATTATTTTTTTAGCTAAAAATGTAACTATTATTCCTGTTGAATATTCCATAATTTTAGTTGAAAATTCATCTCTTTGGTTAAAAATTCATTTTTTGACTAAAAATTTTATTATTCAAGTTTTGGTTGAAAAATTGTCTTTTTTAGTTGAAAATTCGTCTTTTTTTGGTAGAAATTAATCTTCTTGGTTGAATATTAATTTTTTCGGTAAAAAATTCAATGATTCTAGTTAAAGTTTCATCATATCAGTTAAAAATTAATCTTTCTGGTTTAAAATTCAACTATTCCAGTTAATATTTACAATTTTATTTGAAAATGCATCATTTTGTTTGAAAATGTAACTATTTTTTTAAAAGTTAGTTGTTTTTTTGTTGAAAGTAATTTTTTTAAATAAAAATTAATTTTTTTCTTCGAAAATTCAACTATTTCAGTTGAAGATTCATTGTTTTAGTTGAAATCTCTTATGTTTGGTTCAAAATTATTTTTTTTAACTAAAAATGTTACTATTTCATTTTGGTTGAAAATGATTATTTTTTAAGTTCAAAATTCAACTATTTGGTTGAAAATTGATCTGCTATAATTAAAAATTCATCTATTTCGTTAAAAATTCACGTATTTTATTGAAAAATTGTACTTTTTGGTAGAAAATTAATAATTTTATTTGTAAATTAATCCTCTTGTTTAAAAATTCAGCTTTTTGGTTTAAAATTGAGCTATTTCATGTATTTTAATGAAAATTCGTCTCTTTTCGTTGAAAATGACTCTTTTTGGTTAATTTTTTTTTTTTGGTTAAAAATTTTATTTCTCTAGTTGAATATTGAACTATTTTGTTGACAGATTTGTTGTTGTTGCTGAAAACTAATTTTTTAATCTGTAAACTTAAAACTAAAATTTTCATTTAAAAAATGTATCTTTTTGGTAGAAAATTATTCTTCTTGTTTGAAAATTGATTTTTTCTTGTTGAAAAATCAACCCTTTATTGAAAAATCATGTATTTTAATGAAAATTCGTATCTTTTCGTTGAAAATTAATGTTTTTGATTAAAAATTCATCTTCTTGGTTGAAAAATCATTTCTTTGACTGGAAATTTACAATATTTTTGAAAATTCGTTTTTCTTTTGTTTGAAAATGTATCGTTTTCAGTTGAAAATTCATCTTTTTTGGAAGAAAATTAATAATTCAACTATTTTTGTGAAAATTAGTTTGTTTTCTTCTATTGAAAATTAATTAACTATTCCATTTTTGATTGAATTTTTTTTTTAGTTGAAAAATCAACCTTTTGATTGAAATTTCATGTTTTTTAATGAAAATTCGACTCTTTTCGTTGAAAATTACTCTTTTGGTTGAAATTTTTTTGTTGTTTTGTTAAAAAATGATTTCTTTAGTTGCATATTGAACTATTTTGTTGAGAGGTTTTTTGTTGCTAAAAACTAATTTTTTAAACTGCAAACTTAAAACTTAAATTTTCAGTTAAAAAATTTATCTTTTTGGTAGAAAATTATTCTTTTTGTTTGAAAATTGATTTTTTCTTGTTGAAAAATCAACCCTTTGGTTGAAAATTCATGTGTTTTAATGAAAATTCGTCTCTTTTCGTTGAAAATTAATGTTTTTGATTAAAAATTCATCTTATTGGTTGAAAAATCATTTCTTTCACTGAAAATTAACAATATTTTGGAAAATTCGTTTTTATTTTGCTTGAAAATGTATCGTTTTCATTTGAAAATTCATCTTTTTTGGTAGAAAATTAATTTTGTTTTTGTTGATAATTCAACTATTTTTGTGAAAATTAGTTTGTTTTCTTCTGTTGAAAACTAATTAACTGAAAATTAACTATTCCATTTTTGATTGAAATTTTTTTTTTTTTGGTTGAAAAATCAACCATTTGATTGAAGTTTCATGTATTTTAATGAAAATTCGACTCTTTTCGTTGAAAATTACTCTTTTTGGTTGCAAATTTTTTTTTAATGATTTATTTAATTGAATATTGAACTATTTTGTTGACAGATTTGTTGTTGCTAAAAACTAATCTTTTAAACTGCAATCTTAAAACTAAAATTTACAGTTAAATAATGTATCTTTTTTGAGTTGAAAAATTATTTTTTTGGTAGAAAATTATTCTTCTGGTTTGAAAATTGATTTTTCTTGTTGAAAAATCAACCCTTTATTGAAAAATCATGTATTTTAATGAAAATTCGTATCTTTTCGTTGAAAATTAATGTTTTTGATTAAAAATTCATCTTTTTGGTTGAAAAATCATTTCTTTGGCTAAAATTTAACAATATTTTTGAAAATTGGTTTTTCTTTTGCTTGAAAATGTATCCTTTTCAGTTGATAATTCATCTTTTTTAGTAGAAAATTAATAATTCAACTATTTTTGTGAAAATTAGTTTGTTCTCTTCTGTTGAAAATTAACTAACTGAAAATTAACTATTCCATTTTTGATTAAATTTTTTTTTTAGTTGAAAAATCAACCATTTGATTGAAATTTCATGTATTTTAATGAAAATTCGACTCTTTTCGTTGAAAATTACTCTTTTTGGTTAAAAAATTATTTTTTTGGTTAAAAAATTATTTCTTTAGTTGAAAATTGAACTATTTTATTGAAAATTCAACTGAAGGTTTAACTATTCCATTTTTTTTCAAATTGACATTTTTTAGTGGAAAATTTAAGTATTTTGTTCCAAATTGGAAATGACCGGGAATTTGAAATCGTCCGCCGAATCGCCAGCCTGAAGAACAAAAATAAAATAAAAATTTGAAATACTAATTTTTTTCAACAGGTACTACTCCCTCTTCACAATCATCACGAGACCCTTCGAGAGATGCATCTAGGGATGCATCCCCAACCCAATATTTGCGAAATCCAGGTCTCCAGTCTCAGTGGAGACCCCAAATGCCGCCGATTAATGGAAAACAGCCTTCCCCTCAAAATCCAAGTCCAATTTCACATTCTCGAGTTCCTCAAATTCAGCAAAGTCCGGTTCCTCTTCTTCAATCCCAAAATCCTTCTTCACTTCCAGGAGGAATTCCAGTCGCGACTGGAGGAATGACAAGTCCAGGAGCGCAAGTTCAGATGAATTCCCAATCGGCATTCCGAAAACCCGTCATGCCCGTCTCAAATCCAGGAACTTTGGAAAGCAAACCGAAAGCGGAACCTTTCTTTGCCCCGAGATTCACTGATGGCGATAGTTCCAACCAGAAGATTCCAAGTCAGGCTAATCGATTACCGACCCAGAATCCTTCGAATCAGAGCCAACCAAATATTCAGAATCCATCAGATCAGAAACTGATTTCCAATCCGGTTGGGTTGCAAAGTCCAAATTTGAACCAGAATTTCCAGCAAACACAGCAGAATTTCCAGCAGTCGAATCAGAATTATCAGCAGAACCAAAGTAGCAATCAGAATTTCCAAAATCCGCAATCGATTCCGAGGAATCCACCGAATTTTGGAACGATTCCTGGGAATCAACCGTTTCAGAGTAAAATGGGATCGCAGAATTTATTTGGTGTTCAGAATCCACCTCCGATGCAAAATTTGAGTTCTGCGCAAATGTTTGTAAAAGCTCAGCCAATCCAGAAAATGGGTGCGGGTTCTAGTCCGAGGTTTGTTCCTCCAATCGGAAATCAGTATGGGATTCCTCCTCCAATCCAGAATGTTCCAAGTGTTCCGAATATTCCAAATGTTCCGAATATTCCAAATGTTCAGCAGAATGTTCCAAAGGTGCAGAATCTGCAAAGCGGACCGAACGTTCCGAATCTTCAAAATGTGAACAATATTCAGCAGAATGTCTTGGGTGGAGAGACTAATTTTTTGGCTGGACCAGCGCCACCACAGGGACAAAATTTGTACAGTACACAGCAAAATTTAACTAGTCAAGCCAACAAGTATCCTCAGAATCCTTATGGAGCTGCTCAATTAACGAATACTAATCTCTCGGGTCCTCCTTTGACGAATCAGCAGAAGCCACCGATGACCAATTTTCAAACGGGGCCTCAACAGAAACCTTTAAGTGGAATGCCTCCACCTGTGCAACAAGTGAGTTTTTTTTAGAACGTTATTATTTCGGGTTTGTTAGGAATTTTAGTTGGTATCTAGAATTTACTTTTCATAATACGCTGCAGTGTAGATGATTATGAATGGTAAATTCTATTGAATGAATAGTAAATTCTATTATGAATAGTAAATTCTATTATGAATAATAAACCCAGAATCCTCTACACGGAAGAGGATTATGAATAATAACTTCTATCATGAATAGTAAATTCTATTATAAATAGTAATCCCAGAATTTACTATTTATAATTATGAATAGTAAATTCTATTTTGAATAGTCAACCCAGAATTTACTATTTATAATCATATACAATATAGAGGATCATGAATAGTAAACTATATTATGAATAGTAAATTCTTTTGTAAATAGTAAATTCTATTATGAATAATAAACCCAGAATCCTCTACACGGAAGAGGATTATGAATAATAACTTCTATTACGAATAGTAAAGCCAGAATTTATTATTTAAAATTATGAATAGTAAATTCTATCATAAATAGTAAACACAGAATTTACTATTTATAATTATGAATAGTAAATTTGATTATGAATAGTCAACCCAGAATTTACTATTCACAATCCTCTACACGGAAGAGGATTGTGAATAATAACTTCTATTATGAATAGTAAAGCCAGAATTTATTATTTATAATTATGAATAGTTAATTCTATTATAAATAGTATGCCCAGAATTTACTATTCATAATTACAGGGTGTCTACCCAACCTGGAAAACCTGGAATTGTCAGGGAATTTTTATATACCTGGAAA
>CAKNYM010050453.1:38783-55323 GCA_932195095.1 Andricus curvator
AATGTTTGAAAAAAAGACAGTACAATATCTTTCTATTATAAAAAGATCTCGCTGCTACCGCTGTTTCAGGAATTGAAAATATTTTTAGAAAAGATAGTACGATATTGTACTAAATATACTACCCTAATCAAAAACATAGACTCAACGTTGAGAGTCTTCTTGTGTTTAAAAAAAAGATAGAGCGATATTGTTCTAAATATACTGATCTAACTGAAAACATGAAATTAAATTTTGGGAAGTATGTTTTTGGAAAAGGTTTATATAATATTGTGCTAAATATACTATCCCAACCAAAGACATAGTGCCAAATTTGGAACCCTCCTATGTTTTTAAAAAAGGCAGTACAATATGTTTCTATTATAAAAAGATGTCACCACTGCCGCTGTTTTTCAGGAATAGAGAATGTTTTTAGCAAAGATAGTACGATACTGTACTAAATATACTGACCGAACTAAAAAATAGACCCAAATTTGTGACCTTTCCTATGTTTTCAAAAAAGATATTAAAATATCTCTATTATAAAAAAAATCTCACTGCTGCCACTGCAGCAAATTCAGGAATCGAAAATGGTTTTGGAAAAGATAGTACGATATTTTACTAAATATACTAACCTAACTAAAAGCATTTGCTCAAATTTAAGACCCTCTAATGTTTTTAAAAAAGATAGTAATATATTGTACTAACTATACTGTCCGAACTAAAAACTAAAAAGGAAAATGAGGGTGGGGAAGTTGGGGAAATGTCGGAAAGGGAAGTGATAATAATAATTATTATTATTCTACATGAAATGTCTCATTTATCATAATCTGTATAATTAAGTACCGTAATTTTTGTGAAAATGTATATTTTTGATTATTTCTAGTTCCGGATGAATTCCAATTTGATCCAGCCACCAAATCCTACGGCGATCCTTCTCGTCGACCGGAAGTTAAAACCAGCACAATCGAATTTATCGCTCCCAGCGAATATATGGTGCGTTCAGTTTCCGCAGATTAAAATTCAGTTTAATAAAATCATTATTTTATTTTCTATCTTCGTGCTAGAATCCAAGTTGTTACATTGTTAATGAGGGTGTCCAGCGACCTTGAAAACCTGGAATTCTCCTTGAATTTTTTACGAGAATCTTGAATTTGATTTTTTTTTTCTTTTTAAACAGTTATTTTATTTAAATATTTTAATGATTCTAGATGAAGACAAAAGATTTCACAAATATTTCAAAGATTTCACAAAGATTTCAAAGATTTCTTATAGATTTCCAAATACTTTGAAACATTTTACAAAGATTAAAAAAATTTTACAAATTTCTTTTAAGATTTCAAAAGATTTCACATAGATTTAAAATATTTTAATGATTTTAAATAAATATAAAAAATTTCACAAATATTACAAAGATTTCATAAAAATTTCGTACAGATTTTAAAAGAATAGAAGAATTTCAAAGATGTCAACACCAGGTATAAAAGATTTCAAAAATTGTAAACGATTTCAAATTTTTTTGAAAGATTTCAAAAGATTTCGTAAAGATTTTAAAACTTTCAGAAAATTTCAAGGATTTTAAAAAGGGTACAGTAAACCAGATTTCTAAGATTTCAGTACATTTCAAAGATTTGAAACGATTTCAAATTTTTTCTCAAATATTTCCAAAGATTTCACATATATTTCAAAGATTTCATAAAAAGATTTCATAAAGATGTCAAAAGGATACAAGAATTTCGAAAAATTCAAAAAGGGTACGGTACACCAGATTTCAAAGATTTTAAATAAATTCATTTTTTTCAGAAAATTTCAAAAGATTTCACAAAGATTTTAAATATTCCAGTGATTTCAAACAAATACAAAAGATTTAGAAAATATTTCACAAGTATTTCAAAGAATTCATAAGGATTTCAAAAGATTTTAAGAATTTAAAAAATTTGAAAATATTTCAAAGATTTCAAAACATTTCAAAGGTTTTACACAATTTCAAAAGGTTTCAATAAATTTGAGAAGATTTCAAAAGATTTCAGTGATTTCAAATGAACACAAAAGATTTCACAAACAAAGATTGAAGAAAGATTTCACAAAGATTTCAAAGAATGCAAGGATTTCAAAGATTTTACAAAAAGATTTCACAAGGATTTCACAGAAATTTCAGATTTAAATACTTCAAAATATTTCAATAAATTTACAAAGATTTCACAAATATTTAAAATATTGCATAAATATTTCAAAAAATTTCTTAAAGGTTTCAAATATTTCAAAGAATTCAAGGATTTCAAAGATTTTACAAAAATTTAAAAAGATTTCACAAATATTTCATAAAGATTTCAAAAACTTTCAAAAAATTTCAAAGATTTCACAAACATTTGACATATTTCATAAAGATTTCAAAATGTTTCAAAAAAATTCTTAAGGATTTCAAAGATTTCAAAGAATTATAGGATTTTAAAGTTTTCAAGGATTTCAAAGATTTTACAAACATTTTAAAGATTTTAAAAGATTTCACAAGGATTTCACAGAAATTTCAAAATTTTAAATATTTCAACCAAGATTTAAAAAGATTTCACAAATATTTCAAATATTTCATAAAGATTTCAAAATACTTCAAAACATTTCAGCTTTCACAAATATTTCAAATATTTCATAAAGATTTCGAAGTGTTTCAAACAATTTCTTAATGATATCAAAGAATTCAAGGATTTTAAAGATTTCAAATAGTTTACAACAATTTTTAAAGATTTCAAAAAATTTCACAAGGAATTTACAAAGATTTCAAATATTTCGTAAAGATTTCAAAATATTTAAAAAAAATCACAAAGATTTCAAAGAGTTAAAAGATTTCAAGGATTTCAAAGGTTTCATGAAAATTTCAAAATATTTCAAGAAATTTCATAAAGATTTAAAAAGATTTCATAAAGATTTAAAAGAATTCACGGATTTCACAGATTTCAAAGATTTTGCAAAAATTTTAAAATATTTCAAACAATTTCACAAAGATTTCAAAGAATTAAAGGATTTCAAAGGTTTTACAAAATTTTTTAAATATTTTGAAAGATTTCACAAGGATTTCACAGAAATTTCAAGATTTTAAATACTTCAAAATATTTCAACAAAGATTTCACAAAGATTTCATAAAGATTTCAAAATATTTCAAAACATTTTAGATTTCACAAAGATTTCGAATATTTCATAAAGATTCCGAAGTGTTTCAAAAAATTTCTTAAAGATTCCAAAGAATTCAAGGATTTTAAAGATTTCAAGGATTTCAAAGATGTTACAAAAATTTCAAAAAATTTCAGAAGGATTTCACAAAAATCTTAAGATTTTAAATACTTCAAAATATTTCAACAATTTTACAAAGATTTCAAACATTTCAAGGATTTCAATTACTTCACAAAGATTTAAAAATATTTCAAAAAATTTCATAAAGATTTCAAAGAATTCAAGGATTTCAAAGATTTTACGAAAATTTTTAAGATTTCAAAGAATTCAAGGATTTCAAATATTTCATAAAGAATTCAAGGATTTCAAAGATTTTTCAAAAATTTTAAAAGATTTAAAAATATTTCAAAAATTTTCATTCTAATTTCAAAGATTTCACAAAGATTCGAAATATTTCATAAAGATTTCTTAAAGATTTCAAAGAATTCAAGGATTTCAAAGATTTTACAAAAATTTTAAAAGATTTCACAAGGATTTCAGAGAAATTTTCAATACTTCAAAATATTTCAATCAAGATTCTAAAATATTTCAAAGATTTCACAAATATTTCATAAAGATTTCAAAATACTTCAAAACATTTCAGATTTCACAAAGATTTCAAATATTTCATAAAGATTTCGAAGTGTTTCAAAAAATTTCTTAATGATTTCAAAGAATTTAAGGATTTTAAAGATTTCAAATATTTTACAAAAATTCTAAAAGATTTCAAAAAATTTCACGAGGATTTCCTACAAATCTTCATATTTGAAATACTTCAAAATATTTCAACGAATTTACAAGATATCAAAAATTTCAATTACTTTACAAAGCTTTAAAAATATTTCAAAAAATTTCATAAAGATTTCGAAGAATTCAAGGATTTCAAAGAATTCAAGAATTTCAAAGATTTCAAGGATTTCAAAGATTCCACAAAAATTTTAAAAGATTTCACAAGGATTTCACAAAAGTTTCAAGGTTTTAAAAACTTCAAAGTATTTCCACAAATTTACATAGATTTAAACAGATTTCAAAGATTTTACAAAGGTTTCAAATATTTCATAAAGATTTCCAAAGATTTTAAAGAATTCACGGATTTCAAGGATTTCAAATGTTTTACAAAAATTGTCAAAGATTTCACAAATATTTTAAGTTTTTCATGAAGATTTCATAAAGATTTCTAAAAATTTGTTAAAGGTTTCAAAGAATTCACGGATCTCAAAGATTTCAAGGATTTCAAAGATTTTACAAAAATTTTTAAAGATTTTAAAAGATTTCAAATATTTCGTAAAGATTTAAAAATATTTTTAAAAAATTTACAAAGATTTCAAAGATTTTACAAATTTTTTTAAAGATTTTAGAAGATTTCAAATATTTCGTAAAGATTTAAAAATATTTTTTTTAAATTTACAAAGATTTCAAAGAATTAAAAGATTTCAAGGATTTCAAAGATTTTACAACAATTTTTAAAGATTTTAAAAAATTTCAAATATTTCGTAAAGATTTAAAAATATTTTTTAAAAATTTACAAAGATTTAAAAGATTTTAAAGAATTAAAAGATTTCAAGGATTTCAAAGATTTTACACATTTTTTAAAAAGATTTCATTTGAAATATTTCATAAAGATTTCAAAGAATTCACGGATTTCAATGATGTCACAGATTTTAAAAGATTTCAAAAGATTTCAAAGGTTTCAAATATTTCGTAAAGATTTCAAAATATTAAAAAAAAATTCACAAAGATTTAAAAGATTAAAAAAAATTTCTTAATGATTTCAAAGAATTCAAGGATTTTAAATATTTCAAATATTTTACAAAAATTTTATAGATTTCAAAAAATTTCACAAGGATTTCACACAAATCTTCAGATTTTGAATACTTCAAAATATTTCAAAAAATTTACAAAGATATAAAAAATTTCAAGAATTTCAATTACTTTACAAAGATTTAAAAATATTTCATAAAGATTTCAAAATACTTCAAAACATTTCAGATTTCACAAAGATTTTAAATATTTCATAAAGATTTCGAAGTGTTTCAAAAAATTTCTTAATGATTTCAAAGAATTCAAGGATTTTAAAGATTTCAAATATTTTACAAAATTTTTAAAAGATTTCACAAGGATTTCACACAAATCTTCAGATTTTAAATACTTCAAAATATTTCAACAAATTTACAAAGATATCAAAAATTTCAAGAATTTCAATTACTTTACAAAGATTTAAAAAAATTTCATAAAGATTTCAAAGAATTCAAGGATTTCAAAGATTTTACGAAAATTTCAAAAGATTGCAAAGAATTCAAGGATTTCAAATATTTCATAAAGATTTCAAAAAATTTCATACAGATTTCAAAGAATTCAAGGATTTCAAAGAATTCAAGGATTTTAAAGATTTCAAGGATTTAAAAGATTCCACAAAAATTTTAAAAGATTTCAACTGATTTCACAAGGATTTCACAAAAGTTTCAAGATTTTAAATACTTTAAAGTATTTCCACAAATTTACATAGATTTAAACAGATTTCAAAGGTTTCAAATATTTCATAAAGATTTCCAAATATTTCATAAAGATTTCAAAGAATTCATGGATTTCAAAGGTTTTACAAAAATTGTCAAAGATTTCACAAATATTTTAAGTTTTTCATAAAGATTTCATAAAGATTTCAAAAAATTTGTTAAAGGTTTCAAAGAATTCACGGATCTCGAGAATTTCAAGGATTTCAAAGGTTTTAAAATTTTTTTTAAAGATTTCACACAGATTTCAAATATTTCGCAAAGATTTAAAAATATTTTAAAAAATTTCACAAAGATTTCAAAGAATTAAAAGATTTCAAGGATTTCAAAGATTTTACAATTTTTTTTTAAAGATTTCAAAAGATTTCATTTCAAATATTTCATAAAGATTTCATAAAGATTTCAAAGAATTCACGGATTTCAATGATGTCAAAGATTTTACAACATTTTAAAAGATTTCAAAAGATTTCAAAGGTTTCAAATATTTCGTAAAAATTTCAAAATATTAAAAAAAAATTCACAAAGATTTCAAAGAATTAAAAGATTTCAAGGCTTTCACAAATATTTCAAATATTCCATAAAGATTTCAAAATATTTCCAAAAATTTCATAAAGATTTCAAAGATTTTAAAGTATTCAAGGACTTCGAAGATTTCAAGGATTTCACAAGAATTTCACAGAAATTTCAAGATTCTAAATACTATAAAATATTTCAACAAATTTACAAAGATTTCAAGAGTTTAAAAAATTTAAAAAGATTTCACAAATATTTCATAAAGATTTCACAATACTTCAAAACATTTCAGATTTCACAAAGATTTCAAATATTTCATAAAGATTTCGAAGTGTTTCAAAAAATTTCTTAATGATTTCAAAGAATTTAAATATTTTATAAAAATTCTAAAAGATTTCAAAAAATGTCACGAGGATTTCCCACAAATCTTCAGATTTTAAATACTTCAAAATATTTCAACATATTTACAAAGATATCAAAAATTTCAAGAATTTCAATTACTTTACAAATATTTAAAAATATTTTTAAAAATTTCATAAAGATTCCAAAGAATTCAAGGATTTCAAAGATTTTACGAAAATTTTTAAAATTTCAAAAGATTTCAAAGAATTCAAGGATTTCAAATATTTCATAAAGATTTCAAAAGATTTCAAAACATTTCAGATTGCACAAAGATTTCAAATATTTCATAAAGATTTCGAAGTTTTTCAAAAAATTTCTTAAAGATTTCAAAGAATTCACGGATTTTAAAGATTTCAAAGATTTTACAAAAATTTTAAAAGATTTCAAAAAATTTCACAAGTAATTTACAAAGATTTCAAATATTGCGTAAAGATTTCAAAATATAAAAAAAAATCACAAAGATTTCAAAGAATTAAAAGATTTCAAGGATTTCAAAGATTTCATAAAGATTTCAAAATATTTCAAGAAATTTCATAAAGATTTAAAAAAATTTCATAGAGATTTCAAAGAATTCACAGATTTCGAAGATTTTGCAAAAATGTTAAAAAATTTTAAAAGATTTCAAACAATTTCACAAAGATTTAAAATAATTAAAGGATTTCAAAGATTTTACAAAAATTTTAAAATATCTTGAAAGATTTCACAAGGATTTTACAGAAATTTCAAGATTTTAAATACTTCAAAGTATTTCAACAAAGATTTTGAAAGATTTCACAAATATTTCAAATATTTCATGAAGATTTCAAAACATTTCAGATTTCACAAAGATTTTTAATATTTCATAAAGATATCGAAGTTTTTCGAAAAATTTCTGAAAGATTTCAAATAATTCAAGGATTTTAAAGATTTCAAGGATTTCAAAGACTTTACAAAGATTTAAAAATATTTCAACAAATTTCATAAAGATTTCAAAGATTTTTCGAAAATTTTTAAGATTTCAAATAATTCAAGGATTTCAAATATTTCATAAATATTTCAAAAAATTTCATAAAGATTTCAAAGAATTCAAGGATTTCAAAGATTTTTCAACGATTTTTCAAAAATTTAAAAAGATTGCATAAATATTTCATAAAGATTACAAAATATTTCAAAAATTTTCATACAAATTTCAAAGATTTCACAAAGATTCGAAATATTGCATAAAGATTTCAAAATGTTTCAAAAAATTTCTCAAAGATTTTAAAGATTTCAAGGATTTCAAAGATTTTACAAATTTTTTAAAAGATTTCACAAGGATTTCACAGTAATTTCAAAATTTTAAATACTTCCAAATATTTCAATCAAGATTTTAAAAGATTTCAAAGTTTTCACAAATATTTCAAATATTTCATAAAGATTTCAAAATACTTCAAAACATTTCAGATTTCACAAAGATTTCAAATATTTCATAAAGATTTCGAAGTGTTTCAAATTTTTTTTAATGATTTCAAAGAATTCAAGGATTTTAAGGATTTCAAATATGTTACAAAAATTTTAAAAGATTTCAAAAAATTTCACAAGGATTCCACACAAAAATTTTCAGATTTGAAATACTTCAAAATATTTCAACAAATTTACAAAGATATACAAAATTTCAAGAATTTCAATTACTTTACAAAGATTTAAAAATATTTCAAAGAATTTCGTAAAGATTTCAAAGAATTCAAGGATTTTAAAGCTTTTACTAAAATTTTTAAAATTTCAAAAGATTTCAAAGAATTCAAGGATTTCAAATATTTCATAAAGATTTCAAAGAATTCAAGGATTTCAAAGAGTTCACAAAAATTTTAAAAGATTTCAAAAGATTTCACGGATTTCAAGGATGACAAAGTTTTTCTAAAAATTGTCAAAAATTTCACAAATATTTTGAGTTTTTCATAAAGATTTCAAAAAATTTGTTAAAGTTTTCAAAGAATTCACGGATCTCAAAGATTTCAAGGATTTCAAAGAGTTTACAAAAATTTTAAAATATTTTAAAAGATTTCACAAAGATTTCAAATATTTCGTAAAGATTTAAAAATATTTTAAAAAATTTCACAAAGATTTCAAAGAATTAAAAGATTTCAAAGATTTTACACAATTTTTTTAAAGATTTCATTTCAAATATTTCATAAAGATTCCAAGAAATTTCATAAAGATTTAAAAAAATTTGATAAAGATTGCAAAGAATTCACGGATTTCAATGATGTCAAAGATTTTACAAAATTTTAAAAGATTTCAAAAGATTTCAAAGGTTTCAAATATTTCGTAAAGATTTCAAAATATTTAAAAAAAATCACAAAGATTTCAAAGAATTAAAAGATTTCAAGGCTTTCACAAATATTTCAAATATTCCATAAAGATTTCAAAATATTTCAAAAAATTTCATAAAGATTTCAAAGATTTTAAAGAATTCAAGGACTTCGAAGATTTTAGGATTTCAAAGATTTCAAAAGATTTCACAAGGATTTCACAGGAATTTCAAGATTTTAAATACTACAAAATATTTGAACAAATTTACAAATATTTCAGAGATTTCACAAAGACGACTTTTGTTCGCAAAAAATTAAGAATTTGTTTATTTATGATTCGGCTTTCTTTAGAAATTGTTTGCCAATAAAAAATAAAATGGCTAATTTTGTACAATTTCATTTCTTGTCCTGGAAAACCTGGAAAAGACCTCGAATTTTGTTCTTAAGAATCGCTGGACACGCTGCTAATTAAAATTCTTTCTTTAATTAAAATTCACTTTTGTTTCTATTTTAAAAGAGATCCTTATTTTTCTCAGCTCCGTCCACCGCAGCCTGCTGTTTACCTTTTCGTCTTTGACGTCTCGAGACTCGCCGTCGAAAGTGGATATTTGTCCGTTGTCTGCAAGACAATTGGAGAAGAACTTTCAAAAATGCCTGGCGATGGGAGAATGCAAGTTGGTTTTATCGCCGTTGACTCTGGGATACATTTTTTCAGTATGCCGGATGGTGTCTCACAGCCCCATGAAATGATCATGCTCGATGTTGAAGGTATAATGACGATTTTTCATTAATTATTGAGATTTCTTCTAACAAATAAATACATTTTCAAGTAAATAGTAAATTTTTAACCAAGTATTTGATATTCCCATCAAGAAAATTAATTTTCTACCAGAAAAGGCGAATTCTCAACAAAATAGATAATTTTTAACAAAGTAGTTGAATTTTCAACCAGAAAGATCACTTTTCTAGCACAAAAATACAAAATAACAAATAAATAAATTTTTAAGTAAATAGTACCATTTTTTTATCAAATTGTTGAATTTTCGAACCGAAAATACGAATTTTCTACAAAACACTTAAATTTTCATATAAACAGTTGCATTTTTAACCAAGTATTTGATTTTCCAACCAAGAAAATTAATTTTCTACCAGAAAAGATGAATTTACCACAAAATAGATAAATTTTCAATAAAATATATAATTTTTTTAACAAAATAGTTGAATTTTCAATCAATTTTTTATAAATGAAAAGATAGAGGGTTAAAAAAAGAAAGAAATTTTCAACTAAATTGTACAATTTTCTATCAAATTGTTGAATTTTCAAGCCGAAAATATGAATTTTTACAAAACAGTTGAATTTTCAACCAAGCAGTTGCATTTTTAACCAAATATTTGATTTTCCAAACAAGAAAATTAATTTTCTACCAGAAAAGATGAATTTTCAACAAAATAGATAATTTTTTAACAAAATAGTTGAATTTTCAACAAAACAGATCATGTTTTAACAAAATAGGTGATTTTTCAACCAAACAGTTGCCTTTTATAACCAAATATTTGATTTTCCAACCAAGAAAATTAACTTTCTACCAGAAAAGATGAATTTTTAACAAAATAGAGAATTTTTTAACAAAATAGTTGAATTTTCAACAAAATAGATAATTTTTTAACAAATTAGTCGATTTTTCAACCAAACAGTTGCATTTTTAACCAAAAATTTGATTTTCCAACCAAGAAAATTAATTTTATACCAGAAAAGCGGAATTTTCAACAAAATAGATAAATTTTCAACAAAATAGATAAATTTTCAACAAAATAGATAATTTTTAACAAAATTGTTGAATTTTTAATCAATTTCTTACCTAAAAAAGACAAATTTAAACAAAATGGTTACATTTTCTACCGAAAAGATGAATTTTGAACAAAAATGTTGAATCTTCAACAAAAAAAAAAAGAATTATTAACAAAGTAGTTTAACTTTTAACCAAGTAGTTGATTTTTTAAACAAATAGATGAGTTCTCATCGAAATATTTAATAGTTGATATTATTTCAACCTAAAAAGATTTTAATTTTAAATAAATTAATAAATTAAAAAACAAGAAATATTTTTCAAAAGAGACGAATTTTCTACAAAAATATTTAATTTTTTAACCCGAAAATATGAATTTTCAACAAAAAAAGTTTTTTTTCAACCAAATAGTTGAATTTTCAACAATTTTTGTATTATCTTGAAACCTTTCAAAATTCTTAAAAAGCTTCGAAATTTTTTGTTCGTTTTCTTCAAAAATCTACATTTTTTTTTGCATGAAAATAATTTTTGCATCCTTTCAAAACGTCAAAATTTTAGAAAATAATTTTAAATCTTTGTAAATATTTTTCTTACATTATTTTTTAAAAAATTACTTAAAATTTTCTCTGGAATCTTAAGAAACAAATTTTATTATCATAAAACCTTCAAAATCCTTAAATGGCTTCAAAGTTTTATTTTAAAATCTTCAAAAATCTACATTTTGTTTTGAATAAAATTATTTTTCCATCTTTCTAAAACTTCTAAATTTTAGAAAATAATTTTAGATCATTTTAAATCTTTTAAAATATTTTTCTGAAATTATTTAAAAAAAAATTACTTAAAATTTTCTCTGGGATATTAAGAAACAGATTTTATTATCATAAAACCTTCAAAATCCTTAAAAAACTTCAAAATTTTATTTTAAAATCTTCAAATATATAAATTTTGTTTTAAATACAATTATTTTTTCATCCTTTCAAAACTTCTAAATTTTAGAGTATCGTTTGGAATCATTTTCAATATTTTTAAATATTTTTCTTAAATTAATTTTTCAAACAAAGTATTAAAACCAGTATTAAAAAATAATTAAAATTAAAATGTTCTCTTTTATCAATAACGTTTAGAAACATTTAGTAATAATTTTTATGATTAAATAGAATTACTTATTTGGAAATTTTGATTCGCTAAATTTTAACAGGATATTTAAAGAAAAATTAAAAGCAAAAATAAATTTTAACGAATAAATAACAATTGAAGAATTATACCTTAGAAAAAATTTAAGTAAATTTGAGATATATTTAGAAGTTTTGAAAAAATAAAAAAGTAATTGAAAAATTGAAAAGATTTCAAAAAATGTAAAACGAAATGTAGATTTTTGAAGATTTCGAACAAAAAATATAAAAGTGTTTTAAACATTTTAAGAAAATTCAAAAGAATGATACAAAATGTATTCAGATTTCTAGGAAAATCAAAATGATTTTTTATTTTGAAAAATTAGTTTTAAGAGAATATTTAAAAAGATTTAAAACGATATTTCCACAATTTTTTTAAATTATCAATCAAGAACTTTTAAATTGAACCAAAAAATACGAATTTTCATCAGAAGACTTGAATTTCAACCAAGAAATATTTTTTAATCAGTAAAGAAGAGAAATTTTGTCCAAAATTTTGAGTTTTTAAGTCATAAAGACGAATTTTTGAAAAAAAAGCTTGAATTTACAATCCAAAACTATGCATTTTCCACGAAAATAATTCAATTTTCGACTAAAAAATACGAGTTTTCAACAAAATAAGTGAATTTTTAACTGAAAAATATCAATTTTCTGGCAAAAATGAAATAGGTAAATTTTTAATAAAAATTTATTTAAAAAAAAAACGAATTTTGAAACTTTGTTAAATTTTTAACCAAAGAAATGAACTTTTAACTAAAATTATGCATATTCAATAAAAAAAAAGAAAATTTCAACGTAATAATTAAATTTTCGACCGAAAAGTTGATATTGCTACCAAAAAAAGACAAAATTCCAAAAAAATAGATGAATTTTCTACTAAAAAGATAACTTTTCAATAGTTACATTTTTAATCAAACAAATGAATTTTCAAGTAAAAAGAATTTATATATAAAAAAATTTCGTCGAAAAATTGAATAATTAAATTTCTAGTTAAACAAAATTAATTTTCGACCAAAAAGAATATTTTTCAACAAAATACATGAATTTTAAACCAAATCTTTTAATTTTTAATGGAATTTTCAACCTAATAGTTGAATTTTTCACCAAAAAGGTTATATTTCTACCAAAAAAGACAAATGTTCTACAAAATAAAGAAATTTTCAACTAAAAAATAGAGTAGTTTAATTTTAAGTTAGAGAAATAAGTTTTTTAACCAAATAAAATAAATTTTCAACCAAACAGATGAATTTTCTACCAAAAGGATTAAATGTCTATCAAAAAAAAGTTTCAACAAAAAATTTAGTTAAAAAAATTAATTTTCAATCAAAAGCTTAATTTCCACCCAAAAAAAATTAATTTTCAATAAAAAAAAATAACTTTCTACCAAAAAAGAATAATTTTTAATAAAATACATGAATTATCAACCGAATATTTTAATTTTTTATGGATTTTTTAACTTAATAGTTGAATTTTTAACCAAAAAGGTGAAGTAATCACCAAGAAGATAAATATTCTACCACAAAAGACAAAGTTTAAACAAAATGTAGATTTTTAAAGATTTTGAAATAAAATTTTGAAGCTATTTAAGGATTTTAAAAGGTTTTAAGGTAATACAACAATTTTCTAAAGCTTCCTGGGAAAATTTAAAAAAATTTCTTATTTTAAAAATTTTTTTAAGAGAATATTGAGAAATATTTTTAAAAAAATTCAATTTATAAACAACAATTGAACAGTTATTAATTTGTTACGACTCAAAATTAAAATAATTTAACTTCTAATTGAAAAAGTGTTTGATTTAAAAAACATTTGTAGTCTTTCAATTTTAAATGCTTCTAACTTAAATTTGCCTTACGTGATATAATTTTTTTAATTTAATAATTTGTTGGTTCATTCTTCAATTTAGAGCATTTAAAATGACAGCGTGGATTTATATTTTTTTTTTAATCTTTGAACTCTACAATTTATGAGTTAAAAATTCTTAATTTTTCAGTTTAGTTGCATTTAATTTTAAAATTGATCAATTAAAAATTGTTAAAAGCTTCCATTTTATGTGTAAATTATTGAGCGTTTGAATTAACCAATTTTCAAGATTTAATTTTTTAAAGTTTAAAATTCAAAAGAGTTCAACTTTCAATGTTTCAATTTGAAGTTCAGTTTTGAATCTAAATTTCAATGACTGTGAGAAAAATTTTTTGAACCGGGAATTTTTTTCGTAGATTAAAAATATTTTAATTTCTCATTTCTAAACAAAGGAACTAAAATTTGGAAACTTTACTAAAAACTACTTCGAAATGAGTACTTTATCCTAGTCTTATTCCAGAAAAATTGATTAAATTTCACAACTTTTTGGCAACGACCCTTACATATTGACAATATTTAAATTTTTAAAAGTTTATTATCAGAATTAATAGTTGAAAAATTAAAATCGGGAATATCCATTGTTTTTCAGACGTTTTTCTACCCTGTCCGGAGAATCTTATAGTGAACTTGAAAGAAAGAGAAGTCCTGGTTCGAGATTTACTCGAGCAATTGCCCAACAAATTTCAAGGAACGCACGACACCCAAAGTGCGTTAGGAGCCGGATTGCAGGCAGCTTATAAACTCATGGTAATCCTTCTTTTTCTATTTTTCAACTTTATTGAAATCTAAATGGCAGGTTTTGTTATTTTTGACCTCTAAAAATTCCCTATTTGGAGAATTTTCCTGAAATATACCCAAATTTGTATAAAATTTCCCTAAAAGTCCTCGTTTTCCACTTTTGGCACTATTTTGCTACTATTTCGAAAAAATCACACTAAAGACACTATTTTGAAATCAAAAAGACGAATTTTCAACAAAGGAAGATTTTTCAGTCAATAAAGATAACAAATTTCATCAAAAACGTTGAATTTTTCAAGCCAAAAAGATGAATTTTTAACCAAGATGATTATATTCTATTCAAAAAGATGAGTTCTGAACAAAATAGATACATTTTTAACCAAATAGCTGAATTTAGAACCAAGAAGATTAATTTTCTACCGAAAAAAAGAATTTTCAACAAAATATATAAATTTCTAACTGTATAGTCACATTTTTTACCAAATTGTTGAATCTTCGAGCCGAAAATACGAATTTTCTATAAAACAGTTGAATTTTCGTCCAAACTGTTGCATTTTTCACCAAATAGTTGATTTTTCAACCAACAAAATAAAATTTCTACCAAAAAGATGAATTTTCAAGAAAATTGATAAATTTTTAACAAATTCTATACATTTGCAACTAAATAGTTCAATTTTCTACCAAATATTTGAATTTTCGAGCCGAAATGAATATTTAACAATTTATATAAATTTGCAACTAAATAATTAAATTTTCTACCAAATTGTTTAATTTTCGAGCCGAAAATACAAATTTTTTACAAAACAGTTGAATTTTCAACCATAAAGTTTCATTTTTAGCCAAAAAATTGATTTTTTACAAAAAAACACAGATTTTCAACAAATAAATAAATTTTCGACTAAGTAGCACAATTTTCTACCAAATTTTGGAATTTTCTAGTCAAAAATACGATTTTTCTACAGAATAATTGAATTTTTAACCAAAAGATTTAATTTTCTACCAGAAAAAAAATTTGTATACAATGTATGTAAATAATGTTTACAATGTATGTATTTAGTGAATGTAGTCCGAATTTTTTTTCATTAATCTTTAGTTTATGTTTTTGCCGTTTCTGATATTTTTTAACTAAATAGTTGAATTTTTAAGCCAAAAAGACGAATTTCCTACAAAACAGTTAAATTTTCAACCAAATTGTTGATTTTCGAGCCAGAAATACAAATTTTCTACAAAACAGTTGAATTTTCAACTAAACAGTTATATTTTTAACCAAATAGTTGATTTTTTAACCAAGAAAATGAATTTTCTACCAGAAAAGATGAATTATCAACAAAATAAATCAACTTTAACCAAATAGTTGATTAATCAATCTAGAAAATTAATTTTCTATTAGAAACGATGAATTATCAACAAAGTAGATAAATTTTCAACCAAATAGTTGAATTTTCAATCATGGAGGTAACTTTTCTAACAAAAGAGACCAATTTTTAACAAAATTATATACATTTTCAACTAAATAATTGAATTTTCTACCAAACTGTTGAATTTTCGAGCCGAAAATACGAATTTTATACAAAACTGTTGAATTTTCAACCAAATAGTTGCATTTTTTAACCAAATATTTTATTCTTCAACAAAGAAAATTAATTTTATACCGGAAAAGGCGAATTTTTAACAAAACAGTCGAATTTTCAAAGAAAAAGGTCATTTTTCTACCAAAAAAACACGAATTTTTAACAAATTACATCAATTTACAACTGAATAGTCAAATTTTCTTCAAAATTGTTGAATTTTCGAGCCGTAAGTATCCTTCTTTTACAAATTAGTCGAATTTTCAACTAAATAATTTAATTTTTTATCAAAAAAAAAAAACGAATTTTCTAAAAAACAGTTGAATTTTCGACTAAACCGTTGTATTTTTAACAAAATAGTTGATTTTTCAACCAGAAAAATTAATTTTCTACCAGAAAAGGCAAATTTTCAACAAAATAGATACATTTTGAACAAAATAATTGAATTTTCAACCAATAAATATAATTTTCTACCAGAAAAGGCAAATTTTCAACAAAATAGATACATTTTGAACAAAATAATTGAATTTTCAACCAATA
>CAKNYM010050453.1:95013-119101 GCA_932195095.1 Andricus curvator
TAAAACGCGCTAAGGAACGGTTTTTGGTCCTAAATTTCTGGAACTACAAAAAAAATCTATTTTGGAATTTTTTTTCTATTTCGAGAAATTGAGGGCCATAAGAACGTTCCTTAGACTCCTTTAATTAATTTCCCAAATTTTCAAATTGATATCCCAATTCGTGAGGACGTGATTTACTGCGCAAACTGTCGGTAAGGTAGGAATCGGGTAAGTATTACATGGCCTTAATGCTTTTTCGGATTTTTTAGGTTGTTATTTAGAATTCAAAATATTTTTTTCAGTTTTGTAGATTTGAAATTCAGATTTTCAATTTTAAAGATATCCAATTAAAAAAATATTCACCCGTAGTTCCCATTTTGTGTGTACAATTTTCAGTTTCTTTTTCAATCTGATAAATTTTTATTCCACTAAATATAAAATTAATTTTGAAAAAAGGAATGAAAATTATTTATTTTAAACTTTTGAAAGCAGTGAAGTGTATATTTTTAAGGCTATAAAATCTATGAATTTAAATTGTACAATTTTGGATGTTTGAATTTAAAATTATTTGACTGCATTAAAAAATAATAGTTAATAATTTAAACATTTGTTATAAACAAATTCACTTATTTGGCGTTTCTAGCCATAGAAAATTTTTCTTTTTTGCGAAATCATTTCCCTTCATCTGACGAAATAAATTTTTACACAATGGAGTTCCATCCAACAACATTTGTCATTGTTATAAACAATTTTTATAAATAAATTAAATTTTTTGGAATTTCTGTGCGTAGAAATTTTTTCTTTTTCGCCCACTCATTTCTTTTCATTTGATGCATAAACCTTGTACAAAATAGATTTTCATCCGAAATTTTGTCATTGTTATAAACAATTTTTATAAACAATTTCACTTTTTTGGCGTTTCTATCTATAGAAAATTATTCTTTTCTGTGTAATCATTTATTTTTACGTGATGAATGAACATTCCAAACAATAAAATTTCATACAACGAATTTTTAATTGTTATAAACAATTTTTATAAACAAATCCACTTTTTTGGCATTTCTATCCGTAGACAATTGTTCTTTTCTGCGTAATAATTTATTTTTACGTAAAGAATTGATATTCTAAACAATATAATTGCATCCAACAAATTATGTCATTGTTATAAACAATTTTTATAAACAAATTCACTTTTTGGGCGTTTTTATCCATAGAAAATTGTTCTTTTCTGCTAAATCATTAATTTTCACGTGAAGAATGAACATTCTAAACAATAGAATTCCGTGCAAAAAGAATTTATTGTTATAAACAATTTTTATAAAAAATTCACTTATTTGGGATTTATATGTATAGAAATTTTTTTCAGCGGAATTATTTCGTATCATATGAAGTATAAAATTTTCACACAATATGACATGAAAAAAAATTATTCCGAAAAAAGAAAAAATTTATATGCATTTCAGCCAAATAATTGGATTTATTTATAAAAGTTGTTTATAACAATTAAAAATTTTCTTAGATCGAAGTATATTCTGTACAAATGTTATTCTTCACTAAAAATGAAATTATTCCGCAAAAAGGAAAATTTTTCTATCCATTTAAATGACAAATAATTATATTTGTTTATATAAATTGTTTATAACAATGACAAATGTTGTAGGATCGAAGTCTATTGTATAAAAGTTTTATTTTTCAGATGAAAAGAAATGATTCCGCAGAAAAGAAAAATTATCTTGCATAGAAATGCCAAATAAGTGAATTCGTTTATAAAAATTGTTTATAACAATCATAATTGTTCTTCACAAATTAATGCTTCAAAATAAGAAAATTATTTTTAAAAATTTCAAAAATCTTAAAAAAATGTATTCTCTTGAAACCTTTAAAAATGCTTAAAAGGCTTTAAATTTGATTTGAAATCTTTAAAATTTTACATTTTGTTTTAAATTTTATAATTTTTTTTAAGATTTAAATTGTTCTTGAATAATTTCAAAACTGTCAAAATTTCTAAATCTCTTTCAAACTGACTCGAATTTTTCCCAAAATTTTGTAATCTTGCAAAACTAAAAAAAAATTGCTTTAAAATCTAATAGATTCTTTTTTGACGTTTTTGGAAATCATTTGACATATTTTGAAATCTTTTCAAATTTTATATTCAAAATTCATTTTTAGAAATAAAAAACACCCAAATGTAGATTTTTCAAGATTTTGAAAAAAAAAATTTGAAGATTTTTAAGAATTGTGAAAAGTTTCAAGATAATAACATTTTCTTTTTAAAATTTATGGGAGAATTTAAAGTGATTTTTTATTTGAGAAATTAATTATTAGAATGTCTGAATTAAATTAATTAATTAAATTAGAATTAAAGAAAATAACATTTTAAAAGATTTCCAAAAATGTCGAAAAAGAATCTGGAAAATTTCAAGGCAATTTGTTTAATTTGTAGGATTTTTAAAATTTTGGGGAAAAATTCGAATTATGTAAAAAGATATTTTGAAGGTTGAAAGGTTTTGAAAAAATACCAAAATAATTCGTGTAAAATCTAAAAAGATTTTGAAAAAATTAAGAATATTTTAAAGAATTTTAAATGGTATCAAGAGAATAAAAACCTCTTTCTTAAGATTCCTGGGAAAATTCAAAATTATTTTTTATTTTGAAAAATTAATTTTTAAAGAAAATTAAAAAAGTATTTCCAAAATTTAAAAAAATTTAAAGAAATGTTAATTTATTTAAGATTCCTGGGATTTCAAAACAATTCAAAACATTTATAAAAATGCCAACAAAAAATCTGGGAAATACAATTTTTTAAATTTGTAATGATTTTTCCAAATTTTAGCAAAAGTTCGAGACACTTTAAAAAATATTAAGGAATTTTAGAAGTTTTGAAGATATTAGAAATATTTTTATACTTGAAAATATTTCCGAAAATTAATAAAATATTTTAAAATTTCTTCGAAAGTTCTAAAAGTTCTGAATATCTTTTAAATTAACTCAAACTTTTCCTGAAATTTGATAAAATCACTAAAATACCCTGAGAAACAAAATTTCTTCAAAATTTTCTATATTCTTTTCGACATATTTGAAATCATCAAAAATGTTTTTAAATTTTCCCACGAATCTTAAGAAAATTTTTGTATTCTCTTGATATTTTTGCGTTTTTTCAAAACTTCTAAACTGGCTGAAAATGATTCGAAAAATTCAGAAATAAATTATGGATTTACAAAATTGACAGGGCAGAAAAAGCCAAATATTTATTATTATATAAACAAAGACTAAAACTTTTTGAGGAAATGATTAAATGAATTTTCAGAACTTCAGCTTTTAAATTTCCCGCGTCGTTCGCGAGTTCACAGAAGTGGCCACAGATGGCGCCAGCCTTCGCATGTGGTGGGGCGGCATCATTTTCTGATTTTCTTATCAGTAGTGGTTCGGTCGTTGCTGGAGTACCTCGGGAAGGTGAAGGTTTCTCTTCGTCGATAAAACGGCGTCCCGGTGAGTTTTGTTTTCATTTCGAATTTAAAATCCATAACAAAATTTGAATCTCAAAATTGAAAAAAAAAAACAATTTTTCAAATGCACAGAAAATATTTTGTCTAGGCTCACCGAATTTCGGTGAACTTAAAGCCGCCCTTTCCATTTTCGCCGTGGGTTTACCAAAAATATTTCTTCTACGTTCACCGGATTAAGAAAAATATTTTCTTTTCATATAATCAATTTTACAGTGATGGTGTTTTATAATATAAATTTTTTTATATTGGATTAAAAAATTGTTTTCAGGTGTTTATAGGGGTGAAAGGACAGGTATTGAAGAAAAAAATTATTTAATGAGAGACACTTTGATTAATTGTGTTATTGTTCGTGGGAGAAATGATTGAATGGTTTATTCAATTAATTTTCTTCTATATCAATATAAGGCTTATCGAGTTTTCAATCGATATTTCTATTTAAAATTAGCGATTAAATAATTGATTTGAGTTAACAATTGTTTAAACAGTTTATTATTATTTATAACAATATTCTTTTGGAATAATGCTAGAAAATTGCGCTTTTTTCTTAAATTTCTAAATTTTATCAACTTTTCATTTAGAGGGAGGTAATAATTAATCAAATTTAAGAATAATTAAATAAATTTAACAAAAATTGTTTAAACAATTAATTTTTTTGTAACAATATTCTCTTAGAATAATGCTAGAAAGTTGCGGTTTTTTCTTAACATTCCAGCCTTTTTTTTAGTTTTTATTCGGAGTGAGGTAATAATTAATCAATGTTAATAAAATAATTGTTTAAACAATTTATTATTGTTTACAGCAATTTTCTGTTAAAATATAGGTAGAAAGTTGAGGTTTTTCTGAATTTTTCAACTTTTCATTTAGAGCAAGTGAATAATTAAATAAATTTAAAAAAAAATTGTTTGAACAATTTATTATTGTTTATAACAATATTCTCTTAGAATAATGCTAGAAACGTGCGGTTTTTTCCTAAATTTCCAACTTTTCCTTTGGAATGTGGTAATAATTATTCAAAGTTAACAAACATGATTGTTTAAACAATTTATTATTTTTAACGGAAATTTTCTCTTAAAATAGAGGTAGATAGTTGCGATTTTTTCTGATTTTTTCAAATTTTTATTTAGAGCAAGGAAATAATTAAATAAATTTAACAACAATTGTTTCAACAATTTATTATTATTTATAATATTATTTGCATTGATTCATAGAATAATGCTCAAAAGTTGCGATTTTTCTGAATTTTTCAACTTTTCATTGAAAGCAAGTGAATAATTAAATAAATTTAAAAAAAATTGTTTGAACAATTTATTATTGTTTATAACAATATTCTCTTAGAATAATCTTAGAAACGTGCGGTTTTCTCCTAAATTTCCAACTTTTCATTTGGAATGAGGTAATAATTATTCAAAGTTAACAAACATGATTGTTTAAACAATTTATTATTGTTAACAGAATTTTTCTCTTAAAATAGAGGTAAAAAGTTGCGATTTTTTCTGATTTTTTCAAATTTTTATTTAGAGCAAGGAAATAATTAAGTAAATTTAACAACAATTGTTTAAACAATTTATTATTATTTATAACATTAGTGGCTTAGAATAATGCTAGAAAGTTGCGATATTTCTGAATTTTTCAACTTTTCATTAGAGAAAATGAATAATTAAATAAATTTATCAAAAATTGTTTTAACAATTCATTATTATTTATAACAATATTCTCTTAGAATAATGCTAGGGAGTTGTGGTTTTTTCTTAAATTTTCAACTTTTCATTTAGAGTGAGGTAATAATTAATCAAAGTTAAAAAAATGATTGTTTAAACAATTTATTATTGTTAACGGAAATTTTCTCTTAAAATAGAGGTAAAAAGTTGCGATTTTTTCTGATATTTAGAGCAAGGAAATAATTAAGTAAATTTAACAAAAATTGTTTAAACAATTTATTATTATTTATAACATTATTCGCATAGATTCATGGAATAATGCTAGAAAGTTGCGGTTTTTCTGAATTTTTCAACTTTTCGTTTAGGGTGAGGTAATAATTAATCAAAGTTAACAAACATAACTGTTTAAACAATTTATTATTGTTAATAGCAATTTTCTCTTAAAATAGAGATAAAAAGTTGCGTTTTTTTTCAAATTTTCATTTAGAGCAAGGAAATAATTAAGAAAATTTAACAAAAATTGTTTAAACAATTTATTATTATTTATAACATTAGTGGCTTAGAATAATGCTCGAAAGTTGCGTTTTTTCGGAATTTTTCAGCTTTTCATTTAGGGAAAGTGAATAATTAAATAAATTGAAAAAAAATTGTATGAACAATTTATTATTGTTTATAACATCATTCTTAGAATAATTATAGAAACATGTGGGTTTTTCTTAAATTTCCAACTTTTCATTTGGAGTAAGGTAATAATTATTCAAAGTTAACAAATATAATTGTTTAAACAATTTATTATTGTTAACGGAAATTTTCTCTTAAAATAGAGGTAGATAGTTGCGATTTTTTCTGATATTTTTCAAATTTTTATTTAGAGCAAGGAAATAATTAAGTTAATTTAACAAAAATTGTTTAAACAATTTATTATTATTTATAACATTATTCGCATAGATTCATAGAATAATGCTAGAAAGTTGCAGTTTTTCTGAGTTTTTCAACTTTTCGTTTAGGATGAGGTAATAATTAACCAAAGTTAACAAACATAATTGTTTAAACAATTTATTATTGTTAATAGCAATATTCTCTTGAAATTGAGGTAAAAGTTGAGATTTTTTCAGAATTTTCATTTAGAGCATGGAAATAAATAAGAAAATTTAACAAAAATTGTTTAAACAATGTATTATTATTTATAACATTAGTGGTTTAGAATAATGCTAGAAAGTTGCGATTTTTTTCTGAATTTTTCAACTTTTCATTTAGAGCAAGTGAATAATTAAATAAATTTATCAAAAATTGTTTTAACAATTTATTATTATTTATAACAATATTCTCTTAGAATAATGCTAGGGAGTTGCGGTTTTTTCTTAAATTTCCAACTTTTAATTTAGAGTGAAGTAATAATTAATCAAAGTTAACAAACATAATTGTTTAAACAATTTATTATTGTAAATAGCAATTTTCTCTTAAAATAGAGGAAAAAAGTTGCGATTTTTTCTGATTTTTTCAAATTTTTATTTAGAGCAAGGAAGTAATTCGGTAAATTTATCAAAAATTTTTTAAACAAGTTATTATAATTTTCAACATTATTCGCTTAGAATAATGCTAGAAAGTTGCGATTTTTTCTAAATTTTCGTTTAGAGCAAGGAAATAAATAAGAAAATTTAACAAAAATTGTTTAAACAATGTATTATTATTTATAACATTAGTGGCTTAGAATAATGCTAGAAAGTTGCGATTTTTTTCTGAATTATTCAACTTTTCATACAGAGCAAGTAAGTGATTAAACAAAAAAAATTGTTTAAACAATTTACTATTATTTATAACAATATTCTCTTAGAATAATACCAGCAAGTCGCGATTTTTTCAGTAATTTCCATCCTTTTTTTTAACTTTTTATTCAGAGTGAGGTAATAATTAATCAATGGTAATAAAATAATTGTTTAAACAATTTATTATTGCTTACAGAAATTTTCTCCAAGAATAGTGCTGGAAGTCGCGATTTCTTCTAATTTTTCAACTTTTCAGTTATATCGTGAAAATAATTTATTAAAGTTGAAAATATAATTGTTTCCTCAAGGAAATAATTAATTAAGCTAAAAAAATAATTGTTTGAACAATTTATTATTATTTATAACAACATTCTTTTCGAATGATGCTAGAAAGTTGTGTTTGTTTAACTTTCTAACTTTTTGTTAACTTTTCAGTTAGATTGAGGTGACAATTAATCAAAGCTGAAGCACATAATTGTTTAAACAATATATTATTATTCATAACGATATTCTCTTAGAATAATGCTAGAAAGTTGCGTTTTTTTCTTCATTTTTTCTACTTTTGATTCAGGGTGAGATAATAATTAATAAAAATTAAAAAATATAATTTTTAAACAATTATTATTTATAACTATATTCTATTAGAATAATGATCGAAAGTTGTGGTTATTTTTTTAATTTTACAAATATTTATTTGAAGCGAGAAAATAATTAATCAAACTTAAAAAATTTGTTTAAAAAATTTATTATTATTTATAACATATTATCTTATAATAAACAAATAATTATTATTTGTAAAAGTATTCTCTCAGAATAATGCTAGAAATTTTTGGTTCTTTTTAAATTTTTCAACTATTAATTTAGAGCGAGAAAATAATTAATTAAAATTAAAAAACATAATTTTTTAAACAATTTATTATTAAATTAATGTACAATAATTTCAAAAAATTCTCCAGTGTATCAGTTTCTGTAGAAAAAAATGTTTTGTGATAAAATCATTATGATGTATTATTAGAAATGTATTTAGTAAAGAAAAATTGTTGTAAGTTAACAATTATTGTTATAAAAATTTGTATCAACAATTTTTTTAGCAAATGTGTAGTTTTTGGATTTTCCTTAATCAGATTTTTTTCACTAAACTTTGTTGTCAATATTATAAAGTCTATTATCTATTGAAAGTCATAATTAACAATAAAAAATGTTGCTCTTCTATAAAAAATAAAATATTAATTTTTTTGGTTGCAAATTAAGTTCTTTGGTTCTAAATTTAACTAATAGATTGAAAATTCATTAAAAATTCCAATATTTGGTGTAAAATTCGTCTTTTTTGGTAGAAAAGTAATCTCATTAGTTGAAACTTTATATTTTTGTTTAAAAATTTATTTCTTTGGCTAAAAATTTATCTCTTTCGTTGAAAATTAGTTTTTTTTTTTTAAACTAATTTTTCAAGCTGAAAATTTAACTATTCCATTTTTTGTCGTAAATTATTCTTTTTTGATAGAAATTTAATCATCTGGGTAGAAATTTTATGTTTGGTTGGAAATTTATTTTATTTGGTTCAAAATTAATTTTCTAACCGAAAATTTAACTGTTCTATTTTTTGTGCAAAATTGAATTTTTATGATAGAAATTTAATTGTATTGGTTGAACATTCATCTGTTTAATTGAAAATTTAACTGCTTCGTTAAAAATTTATTCTATTTGTTAAACATTAATTTTTTTACTGAAAATTTAACTATTCTATTTTTGGTTGGAAAATTATCGTTTTTAGTTGAAAATTTGTGGTTTTTAAAATAATTTTATAATTTTTTTATAAAATTTGTAATTGTTGGTAGAAAATTAATCTCTTGAGTTGAAAATAATTCAACTATTTGATTAAAAATTCTTTTTTTGTTTTTGAATATTCATCATTTCAGTTAAAAATTCACTTCTTAAACTGAGAATTTAAATATTTAATTTTGTGTAGAAAATTGATCTTTTTTAGTTAAAAATGCATGTAATTTTTTGAAAATTTGTCTTTTTTTATAGAAAGCTAACTTTTTGGTTTGAAAATTTAACCACTTGGTTAAAAATTAATTTTTTTGGTTGAAAATTTAACTTTTTTCTCGAAAATTTATTTTTATTTAAAAATTAATCTGTTTCAGGTGATAATTCGTTTTTCATTTGTAGAAAAGAAATCTCACTAGTTGAGACTTTATCTTCTTCTTTTAAATTTGTTTTCTTTGGTTAAAAATCTAACTACTTTGCTGACATTTTTTGTTGTTGTAAATTCTGAAAATTTAACTATTATATTTTTGATTTAAAAAATATCTTTTTTAGTTGATAATTCATGTATTTTGTCGAAATTCGGTCTATTTTTTGGTAGAATTTTTTTTGTTGTTGTTAAAAATTCAACTATTTGGTTACAATTTTTGTTTGTTTGTTAAAGATTCTTCATTTTAGCTAAAAATTTATTTTTTTGGTTGAAGATTTAACTATTTTCTATAAAATTGGCTTTTTTAGTTGAAAATTAATCTGTTTTAGGTGAAAATTCAATTCTATTTTTGACAATTCGGTTTTTTTTTAGTAGAAAAGTATTTTCACTAGTTGAAGATTTATCTTTTTATTTAAAAATTACCCTTTTTAGTTGAAAGTTCATGCATTTTGTTAAATTTTTTTTTTATAGAAAATTCATCTTTTGTGTTGAAAATTCAACTGTTTGATTAAAAATTAATTTTTTCGTTGAACATTCAATATTTTTATTTAAAACATTCATTTTTTTGGTTGAAAATTGATTTTTGTCGTCAAGAATTAATGTATTTAAAAAATCATTTCTTTAACTGAAAATTCAACTATGCATTTTTTTGTAGAAAATTGATCATTTAATTATTTCGTTGAAAATCAATTTTATTTGTTTGAAAATTAATTTTTTTCTTACAGAAATATTAACTATTTTATTTTTGGATAAAAATTCATTTTCACGGATGAAAATGGAACTATTTTGTTGAAAATTCGTTTTTTGGATGAAACTTTATTTTTCTAACTGGGTATGGGACTATTCTATTTTCAGTTAAAAAAATTTTTAAGATGAAAATTTATGTATTCTTTTGAAATTTTGTCTTTTTTCTTAGAAAATTTATCTTTTGGGTTGAAAATTTAACTATTTGGTAAAAAAAAATTTTTTGGTTGATGATCCATAATTTTAGTTAAACATTTACTTTTTTAGTTGAAAATCGAAATATTTTCTGGAAAATTCATTTCTTTAGTTGAAAATTAATCTACTTTGGTTGAAAATTCAACTCTTTTTTGAAAATTCTTCTTTTTGATTAAAAGATTAGTTTTTTTTTGGTAGAGGATTCAACTAATTTATTAAAAATTCATTTTTTTGGTTGAAGATTCATAATTTTATTTAAACATTAATTTTTTTGGTTGAAAATTAAAATATTTCCTCAAAAATTCCTTTTTTAGTTGAAAATTAATCTGCTTCGGTTGAAAATTCAACTATTTTGTTGAAAATTCCTCTTTTTCATTTAAAAATTAGTTTTTTGGGTAGAGGATTCAACTAATTTGTAAAAATTCATTTTTTTTTGGTTGATGATTCATAATTTTAGTTAAACATTAATTTTTTTGGTTGAAAATTGAAATATTTCCTCGAAAATTCGTTTCTATAGTTGAAAATTAATCTGCTTTAGGTGAAAATTCAACTATTTTGTACAAAATTAGTTTTTTAAAAATTCATCTAACAGTGTTAAAGAATCAAAATTTTGTATTTTGATTTTTTTTCCAAGAATTTCATAGGACAGGGGTATATTTCTTCCATTAAGCATAATATATACTTTATAGTATATACCTATAAGTATTCCCCTAGAGCCAGCTCGTAACTACGTAGGCGTACTTTTTTATTGTTATAGCCTACAGGATTTTTTTCTTAACTTTACTGAATTTTTTTCCCTCGGATTCTTTTCATGATTTTCATGACACCATAAGTCACTAGATTTCCGATGAAAGATGAAAAAAAAAAATTATTTTACCAATCCTTTTTTTATTATTTCCTTAATCTAGGTGGATTCCACACCGGACTCACAAACCAGACCTTCATATCATCGATTTTTTAAAACTTCGGCTACTTATTTCTTTGGTAGAGAAAATATAGATTGCCAAAAATTTAACTTGATTTTTTTAAAGTTATTGCACTTTTTTTGTTTTGGACACTTTTTGAGTCGAAAAAATGGAATAAAAATTTTTTTGACATGGATTGATATGTTTATTTAGTAAATTCCAATGTTAAATTATGTAAATATCGACGCCTTCATTCCATACCGCTCCACGTCACGTTTGGACGGTGTACCGCTCCACGTTGCGTGATGGGGAGTTGTACACCGCCTAAATTCAACGTGTCGCGGTACACCGCCCAAAAGTGACACGGTACACCGCCCAAACATGACATGGTACACCGCCCAAATTCCACGTGTCGCGGTACACCGCCCAAAAGGGACATTGTACATCGCCTAAACATGACACGGTACACTGCCCAAACATGACATGTTACACCGCCCAAATTCAACATGTCGCGGTACACTGCCAAAAACTGACATGGTACACCGCCCAAATATGACATGGTACACCGCCCAAATTCAACGTGTCGCGGTACACTGCCCAAAAGTGAAATGGTACACCGCCCAAACATGACATGGTACACCGCCCAAATTCAACGTGTCGCGGTACACCGCCCAAAAGTGACATGGTACACCGCCCAAACATTACATGGTACACCGCCCAAACGTTACATGGTACACGTCCAACTGTACCGTGGCGCTGCACACCGCCCAAACGCGACGTGGAGCGGTATAGTATGGAGGCGTCGATATAACATTTTCAAGAGCTCTATTTTAATTTAATTTTTTAATTTGAATCATTTAATAATTTTCCAATTATTTCCAAATTAATTTTCAGTATTAACATTTTCGATATTTGGAAATTGGAAATAAATCAACAGTGACACTTGAAAATAAATAAAAATGTAATTTAAAAACGATGGAGATGTTGCAAAGCAACCCTGTCAGGGTGATTAATGGTTGGACAATCTTACTCGGATATTGATGATGGCTTTTACCAAAAATACCTGCACTAACGTCTGTTCGTCAACAGCACCGATGAAACCTTCTCGCCTTTTTCCGAGCCTGGCAATCTCTTATCATTCCGCACACCTGCGACACAAAAAAAAAACATCTTTCTTTTCAAGCTTTTTTACGTGCCTCGATTCCCGATTTCAAGAGACTCACAAATAATTGTTGTCTCATCAAATCTTCATTTATTTTGTATTTGTTCACGAATAAAATTATTTTATTGCGAACAAACTTTCTTGTTTTCCATTTATTCTCTAAATTTCCTCAACCCCCCCCCCCCCCCAACTGCCTATTTTTAGTTTACGTTCCCCCACTCCTTCCATCTTCCCCCTACTACTCTTTGGGCCTCCTTACCTCTCCCCCCATACCTCTCCCCCTTGTTCGCGGGACCTTGCATCCCCCCCCCCCCCTATGTGCTTTTCCGCTGTCCATTTCGTAATAAGTCTCCTTCTTCTCCTCTTTTCCTGTACACACGTAACACGGTCACAACCACTTTTTCTACCTTCCGTATCCGCTTCCTTTTCTTCCTCTACCACCATTTCTCCTGTTGTGTTCCCATTTCTCCTGTTGTGTTCCCATTTCTCCATTTCCCTTTTCCTCCATTTTCTTACCCGCCTTCATCCTATCTTTAATTTTGCTGCATTCATCGTCCCACCTACCTTTTCTTATCCCATTTCTATTTCCTTTCGGTTTCAACTCCTCCCTTATCATATCATTCACTTCTGATTTTTGTCTAGCAGCGTGTCTACTCCTTCCTCTTTTTCACTGTCTACCTCTTTCCCTTTTTAATCTCTCAATTCCGTTAACTTGTCTTCGCCCATTTTCCATTACTTTCTTCAACTCCTTCCTTCTTTCCCCTACCTCGCTTTGGATCTTCGCATCTCAATGTCGCTATCAAGGCAATGTGATCGGAGCCTATCTCACTGCCCACTTCCATTCTAACCATCAGCTTCCTTATTCTTTCTTTTGTCAGAATGTAACCACTTTCCCTCTTTTATTTTTCTCACCATTGTTTTGTAAATTTCTTCCATATCCTCTTCCTTTTCTTCTGTATTTTCTTTTCTTTCTTCCTCTGTCAACATTTACTTTCTTCCCCTGACACCATCCCATCCATTCCTGTCCCGTTTTTGTGATCCTTTCTCACGGCTTGCATCTTCTGTGCAAATCCTCTCGCTAATATGCTTTTCATGCCTTTCCACCTCTTTTTATCCACGCATGTTTCAATAATGATTATCACATCCCACTTTTGCAATTTCATCTGAAATTCTTTACTGCTTTCTCTACCTCTTTTATGTACCTTTGTTTCTCACTCTGTCTTTTTCCCCTCAACGTTATATCGTGATCCCTTTTTCTCCTCTTGTGTTCTCATTTCTCCATTTTCCCTTTCCTCCATTTTCTTACCCTCTCCTTCATCCTATCTTTACTACCCCTTTTGTATCTCCTTTCGGTGTCACCTCCTCCCAGACCATATCAATCATTCCCAAGTTTCTCTAGCAGCGTGTCTACTCCTTCCTCTTCCGCACTCCCTACCTCCTCGTTTCCCATTTATTCTCTACATTCCGTTAACATAGCTTCCTCCAAACTGCCCATTTTCAAATTTCTTTCTTCAATTCCATCCTTCCATTCTAACCATCAGCTTCCTTATTCTTTCTTCCGTCAAAATGTAACCACTTTCCCTCTCATTCTTCTCACCATTGTTTCGTCAATTTCTTCCATATTCTCTTCCTTTTATTCCTCTACCACCATTTCCTTTCTTCCCCTGACACCATGTTATCCATTCCTCTCCCATTTATGTGATACTTCCTCACTGCACTTTTCAGTCATCATCAGACCCCACTTTTGCAATTCCCTCTAAAATCCTTTACCGTTTTATCTACCTCTTCCATGTACTTTTGTTTCTTACTCTGTCTTTTTCCCTTCAACGTTCTATCCTGATGTCTTTGTCTCCTGTTGTGTTCGCATTTCTCCATTTTTCTTTTCCTCATTTTCTTACACTCTCCTTTATCCTATCTTTACTTTTCCTGCAATCTTCGTCACACCTACCTTTCCTTAACCCTTTTCTATCTCTTTCGGTCTCACCTCCTCCCTTACCATAACTAGCACTCCTGAAGTATCTCTAGAAGCGTGTCTACTCCTTCCACTTCCATACTCCCTAATCCTCGTTTTCATTCATTCTCTAAATTCTTTCCAATGATCTTCCCCCAAACTGCCCACTTCCATTCTAACCATCAGCTTCCTTATACTTGCTTCGGTCAGAATGTAACCAGTTTCCCTCTTTAATTTTTCTCTCGATTGCTCCGTCCTTTTCTTCCGTATCTTTTTCCTTTGTGTCTACCGCCATTTCCTTTCATTATCTGACACAAGGCCAACTTTCTACTCCTTTTCATCTAGCCACTTTTCACTCATCATTATCACGTCCCACTTTTTCAATTCCTCCCAGAATCCTCTGTCCTTGTTTTTTAACCCTGACACTTTCCAAAAAGGTACTTGCACGTCTCTCTTTTCATTTCTCTCCTTTCTTCCTCGAATTTTAATCCTCTTTTTGGTTACCCCCCCCCCCTTCCCGTAACACTTGTATTCCCATTTTCCTTTCCCTTTTCCCTTCTATTCACTTCCTGTTTCCTGCCCTCCCAGAGGTCTTGTACGTCACCGTTCTAAATCCAGACCCCTCCGTTAATCCATATCCTGTTTTTCCCAATCCTAACCCTACCTCCTTTATTCCTCTTATTATTTATAACAAGGGGGTTTAGCCCCCTGCGCGCAACGTGCGCTCACCCCCCTCTAAGGGTTTTTTTAGAAGGTAAGGTATCTTAATAATTAGTAAACTTTTCGAATTCTAGTTCAATCCAATATTATAAAAAGATGTAGCAAGATATCTTAAATGGATTCAATTGGAAAGAATAGAATACATGAACTAAAATAAGTTTAGGGAGGGTCTCGACATGGATAAAAAGACAAGCGAATATTGGAAAGGGATAGAGTAATAATTAGAAAGGAAGGCTCTAGAGGCCCTCGTGGGAGGCTCTAGAGGCCTTCATGGAAGACTCGACTAGAAGCCCTCCTCGGAGACTCTGGAGGCCCTCGTCGGAGGATCTTGAGGTCGCCGTAGTAGGCTCTGGAGAGAACCACGTAGGAGGCTCTGGCGGCCCTCGTGGGAAATTCTGGAGGCCTTCGTGTGAGACTCTAGAGGCCACCAAAGCAGTCTCTGGAGACCAACAGGAGGCTCGAGAGGCCCTTATGGGAGACTCTGGAGGCCCTCGTCGAAGGATCTCGAGGTCCCCGTAGTAGACTCTGGAGAACCACGTAGCAGGCTCTGGCGGCCATCGTGGGGAATTCTGGAGGCCTTCGTGGGAGAATCTAGAGGCCATCAAAGCAGTCTCTGGACACCAACGTAAGAGGGTCTGGACGCCCTCGTGAGAAATTTGGAAGGCCCACGTAGGAGACTCTGGAGGCCATCAAAGCAGTCTCTGGAGACCAACGTAGGACCTTCTGGAGGCTCCAGAGGCCCTCATGGGAGACTCTTGAAGACCTCGTGGGAGGTTTTAGAGCCTCTCGTGGGAGATTCTGGAGGCCCTCGTCAAAGGATCTCGAGACCCTCGTTGGAGGTCCTGGTGGGCCTCCTTGGAGGCTATCGAGACCCTTTGTAGCAGGTTCTGGAGGACTTCTTAGAAAGCTCTGGAGACTCTCGTGGTGAGGCTCTAGAGGCCACCACTGGATGCTGTAAAAGCCTTCGTGGGAGACTCTGGAGGCCATAGTCAGCTCATAGGTCAGCTCTGGAGGCCCTCGTGAGGCCATTATGGGAAGCTCTGGAGGCCCTCGTAAGAGGCTCCGGAGGCCATCGTGAAAAGCTCTGGAGGCTATCGTGAGAGGTTCTATAGGCCCTCGTAATAAGATCTGACGGTTCTCGTGGGAGGCTTTATACGCCCTAGTAGGATTATCTGTAGGTCCTTCCTGGAGGCTCTGAAGGCCCTCGGGAAAGGCTCCGGAGGCCATTGGAGGCAGCTCTGAATGAGGCCTGCTTGGGAGGGCCTCTTCAGAATTCCTGAAACAGCGGCTGTGACATTTTTAGAACATAAAGAGGAATTTTATTTAATTACATATAGTCTAAGAGCCTGCGACACTGGACCTTGCGTCATCGCAGATATTGATACAAAAATTAGGAACAATAGTTTAGTTGTAGAGTAATAACGAACCGCCATCCTGACCAGGCAAATCCTAACCCACGTACCTTAATTAATTATTGAAAAATTAATTTTCCCTCAAAATTAGCAGGATCGCGGAATTTAAAAAAAAACTATATCACGTGAAAATTTGACCACAGTGGTGATCAATGGGACGACTTTAAATTCGAAGTCATTTCCAAGTTTTTCCAGGTCAAATTTGGTTCATTTTACAGGTCAATTTTATATAAATTATTATAAGTTTATATACAAATATTAGTCTAAGAGCCAGCGACAGTGGACCTTGCGTCATCGCGGATATTGATAAAAAAATTTGGAATGATAGTTTGCATATAGGATAACAATGAACCGCCATGCTGACCAAGCAAATCCTAACCCAAGTACCTTAATTAATTATTGAAAAATTAATGTTCCTCAAAATTAGCATGATCGCGGAATTAAAAAAAAATTACGTGATATAGTTTTTTTTTAATTCCACGATCATGCTAATTTTGAGGAAATATTAATTTGTCAATAATTAATTAAGGTACGTGGGTTAGGATTTGCTTGGCCAGCATTCCGGTTCGTTATTACCCTACATGCAAACTATCAATCCTAATTTTTATTATCAATATCCGCGATGACGCAAGGTCCAGTGTCGCTGACTCTTAGACTAATATTTGTTTATAAACTTATAATAATTTACATTAAATTGACCTGTAAAATGAACCAAATTTGACCTGGCAAAACCTGGAAATGACCTCGAATTTAAAGTCGTCCCATTTATCACCACCGTGATCAAGTTTTCACGTGATACAGTTTTTTTTTAATTCCGCGATCATGCTAATTTTGAGGAAAAATTAATTTTTCAATAATTAATTGAGGTACGTGGGTTAGGATTTGCTTGGTCAGCATGCCATTCAAACTATCATTCCTAATTTTTTTTATCAATATCCGCGATGACGCAAGGTCCAGTGCCGCTGGCTCTTAGACTAAAATTTTGTTTATAAACTTATAATAATTTATATTAAATTGACCTGTAAAATGAATCAAATTTGACCTGGAAAAACTTGGAAATGACCTGAAATTTAAAGTCATCCCATTGATCACCACCGTGGAAATGCAGTGTCTTTCTGATGGGAGTCCATTATTTTCTTGTTGAGTGACTCGATTTTAAGAAGAATAAAAACGAAGACGTCTTGGAATCGCGTATCCTTCCTGTTCGCCTCGGGGTTTCTTAAGTGGGCGAGATAGACAAAAGAAAGACAGGAAATGGAACGGACGAAAAGAAATATGTTCCTCAATCAACTGGAAGAATGATCCAACGATAGTCACTGAAAATGTGGGAAAAAAAGAAGATATCTCCAAGAAACTTATTCCACTGAATAAATGCGATCAAGCTTACTGCGGAATGATAAGATTAATAAATAGCGCGTTGTCAAATTAATTTATTCGAATGTTTCCAAAAAGAGAATTGAATTAATCTCAGAAATATTAATCAGTGTTATCAGCATTAAGATAATTTTTTTCTCACGATAATTAATCTGAGATTCTTTTTAATTCAAAGGGAATATTTTTCAATTTAAGTTATAATCTACCAGTGATTTTTAGGAATTTCAGGGTGGGACAAAAATTATAATTTTTCTATATTGGGTAATAAATCTCTCTGGTTCTGAAAATTAATTTTTTCTTTCTAAAAGCATTTCTTTAGATATACTCAGATCAATTTTCAACCAAATACGAAATAGATAAACTTTCGTTTTAAAAATTAATTTTTAACTAAAAAAAAAATTATTTTTGAACAGAACAGTTAAATTTTCAACCAAGAAGAACAATCTTCTGCCAAAAAGATGAATTTTCAACTAAATTCTTCAATTTTCAACAGAAAAAGAAAATTTTTCAACCAAAAGTGGAATAGTTAAATTTTCAGTTTCAAGATATTAATTTTTAACGTAAAAAAGAATTTCAACAAAGTAGTTCAATGTTTGAGCAAACAGATGCATTTTCGAATAAACGAGATAAATTTTCAATCAAAAATTAAATAGTTACATTTTCAGTTAAAAAATTAATGTCTAACAAAAAAAACGATTTTTCAACAAAATAGTTAAATTTTCATCCAAAGAGAGAAATTGTTAACTAAAATAATGAATCTTCACCAAGAAAAAAAAAAGAGCAAAGAGATGAATTTTTTAACAAAGAAGATTAATATTTTGCCAAAAAAAGAATTTTTCTAAAAAATATCAATTCTCAAAAAAAAATTCAAAAATTTAATTTTCAACGAAAAAAGATGTATTCTTATAAAAAGAAGATTAATTTCTTACCTAAAAGAGACGATTTTTCAAGAAAAAAAAATGGAATAGTAAAATTTTCAATTATAAAATTAATTGTCAACTAAAACATTAATTTTCAACCAAAAAGAGTGGAATTTTGAACAAAATTTTCAACTTTCAAAACCAAAGAGATGAATTTTCAACTAAAAAAGATAAATTTTCAACCAAAAATGCAATAGTTAAATTTTCAGTTTCAAGAAATTAATCTTCAATCTAAAAAGAAGAAATTTCAACAATATAGTTCAATGTTCAACCAAAGAGATGAATTATCAACTAAACGAGATAAATTTGTAATCAAAAGTGCAATAGTTACATTTTCATTAAAAAATTAATGTTTAACAAAAAAAAAAAAGCTTTTTCAAGTTGTTAACTAAAATTGTGAATCTTTATAAAAAATGAATTTTGAAGAAAATTGTTCAACAATAGTTAAAAAATTAATGTTTAACAAAAAAGAACGAATTTTCAATAAAATAGTTCAATTTTCATTTACAAAAAAAATAATTTTCAATAAAGAAAATAAATTGCAAGACAATAGTTAAATTGGAATTTTTAACGGCAAAAGATAAATTTTTAACCAAAAATGGAATAGTTACATTTTCAGTTAAAAAAAATTACTTTCCAACAAAAAAACAACGAATTTTCATCCAAATAGTTAATTTTTCAATAAAAAATGCATTTTTAACAAAGAGGTTTAAATTTCAACCAAATAGTTCAATGTTTAATCAAAGAAATGAATTTTCAACTAAAAGAGATAAATTTTTAACCCAAAATGAAATAGTTTTTTTCAGTTAAAAAATTAAACTTCAACCAAAAAAAAAAAAAAATTTTTCGGCAAAATAGTTCAACTTTCATTTAGAAAAAAATAATTTTCAACCAACAAAATAATTTGCAACACAATAGTTAAATTTGAATTTTTAACAAAATATTTTACATATACACCAAATAGTTGAATCTTCAACCTAAAAAGATAAATTTTCAACAGAAAATGCAATAGTTAAATTTTCAACTGAAAATGCAATAGTTAAATTTTCAGTTAAAAAATTAATTCTCAAATAAAAAAAAAAGACTTTTCAAGAAAATAGTTCAATTTTCATTCAGAAAAAATTAATTTTCAACGAAAAAAATAATTTGGAACACAATATTTAAATTTGCAACCAAAGAGATTAATTTTTTATAATTTTTAACAAAGGAGTTCAACTTTCAACCAATTATTTAAATTTTCAATCAAAAAGATTACTTTTCAACCAAGAAGATTAATTTTCGACCAAAAAAGACAAATCTTCAACTTCATCTTTTTGGCTTGAAAATTTAACTATTAAATTTTTTTAAAAATTGTTTCCTCTCAAACGCTATTAACTTTAAATTTTCCAAGCACTAAAGCTATATCTATTTTTAAATTTTAGAACATTTTAAAATTAAGCCCTGAGGGAGAAAACAATTAAAAAAAATTTTCAATTGTTTTAATTAACAAATTGTTAAATAAAGAATACTATTTTTGGTTTTATTTTTCAGGAGAATAGGAGAAAAAACGTGAATCCTGAAAGTTAGATTAATTTTTCGACCCGAGGCGAAGGTCTCGCGTTCCAACGTACGTAAAAAGGTCGTGTGTGTGTGGGGGGGGGGGGGGGAGAGAAAGCTTCTCGACGTTTTGATTCTACTGGCGTTTGCCCACTCATCAAAAAACTTTTCATTGTTCTCCGCTTTTCGACATCAAAGAGGAGTTTTTTTCCCCAGTTCCAATTCTCGACTGAAATCTAGAATTACCTATTGAAAAAGTGGTAGAACAAAAAGTATATTAGAGTGTAGTTAAAAAAAGAGTTTAGTTTCATGAAACAAATGCAGCTCTATTGTGTTCGTTATATTGCTTCATCGAACTCTGTGTGGTCCTTGATAATTGTTTATAGAAAATAAATTTTTTGCGAGAAACATGATAAAGTTAACAAAAAGTCAGTTTTTCCGTGAAGAAAGGCATTAAAAAAATGATTAATTGTATAATTATGAAAGATTGTTGAAATAAATTATATTTATATACATTACAACAAATAAAAAATAATTAAAAACAGTGCAGGTAGCGGGAATCGAACCCGTAACCTTCCGGCTATGAAGCCGAAACATGAAATATGAAGCCACAAAGTTTTCATAAAGAAATTCAGTGTTTGGCTATTTTCCAACGAATAGGCTCAATTTTTTTAAAGAATGAACTAAGAATGTCTTTTCCACGACTCTTTTCCATGACGCTTTGTAAATTCACAAGAATTATTTATTAGTTAAACAACTTTCATGAACAAGTTCAGAGTTTGGGTATTTTTCAATAAATAGACTGAATTTGTTTACACAGTCAACTAAGAATGTCTTTCCGCAGACTTTCTTCTATGGTGCTTTGCAAGTTCTGAATAATTATTAATTATTTAAAAAATTTTCTCAAACAAATGTAGAGATTGGCTATTTTTCAGCGAATAAGCTCATTTTTTTATAGAATCAACAACGAATATCTTTCCATAACTGTTTGCTACGATAATTTGCGAATTTACAAGAATTATCAATTATTCAAACAATTTTCATAAAAGAATCAGAGTTTGGTTATTTTTCAGCAAATAGGCTCCATTTGTTTACGGAATCAACTACGAGTGCCTTTCCGATAACTCTTTGCTACAATAGTCTGCAAATTTATAAGAATTATTAATTGTTGAAATAATTTTCATCAACAAATTCCGAGTTTGGCTTTTTTTCAACGAATAGGCTCAATTTTTTTTTGAAAAATACACTAAGAATGTTTTTCCGGTGACTCCATCGAGTGACACTTTTCAAATTTACAAGAATTATTAATTATTTAAACCATTTTTATAAACAAATTCGGAGATTGGCTATTTTTCAGCAAATAGGCTCAATTTGTTCATGGAATTAACAAAGAATATCGTTCCGTTAAATTTTTTATGATACTTTGCAAATCACTAAGAAGTATTAATTGTTTAAACAATTTACAAAGGCAACTTCAGAGTTTGGCTTTTTTTCAACGAATAGGCTCATTTTTTGCAGAATTAACTAAGAATATTCTTTCGATGTCTTTTTTCTATTATGCTTTGCAAATTCTAAATAATTATCAATTATCTGAAAAATTTTTATAAACAAATGAAGAGTTTGGCTATTTATCAATGAATAGGCTCAACTTTTTGACAGAATTAACTAAGAATGTCTTTGTGATGCCTCTTTTTCATATGCTTTGAAAATTCCCAAGAGTTATTAATTATTAAAAATATTTTTATAAACGTATTCAGAGTTTGGCTATTTTTCAGCGAATAGGCTCAATTTGTCACGCAATCAACTAAGAATGTCTTTCCGATAACATTTTTCAATGATGCTTCACAAATTCCCAAGAATTATCAATTATCTAAACAATTTTTATAAAAAAATCAAGAGTTTGGCTATTTATCAACGAATAGGCTTAATTTTTTTGCAGAATTAACTAAGAATATTCTTTCGATGTCTTTTTCTATGATGCTTTGCAAATTCTAAATAATTATCAATTATCTAAAAAATTTGTATAAACAAATTAAGAGTTTGGCAATGTATCAATGAATAGGCTCAATTTTTTGACAGAATTAACTAAGAATGTCTTTCCGATGGCTCTTTTTCATGATGCTTTGAAAATTCCCAAGAGTTATTAATTATTAAAAATATTTTAATAAGCGTATTCAGAGTTTGGCTATTTTTCAATGAACAGGCTTAATTTGTTACGCAATCAACTAAGAATGTCTTTCTGATAACATTTTCCAATGATGCTTCACAAATTCCCAAGAATTATCAATTATTTAAACAATTTTTATAAACAAAATTAAGAGTTTGGCTATTTATCAACGAATGGGCTGAATTATTTAACAGAATTAACTAAGAATGTCTTTCCGATGGCTCTTTTTTATGATGATTTGAAAATCCCCAAGAGTTATTAATTGTTATAAATATTTTTATAAACGTATTCAGAGTTTGGCTATTTTTCAGCCAATAGGCATAATTTGTTACGGAATCAACTAAGAATGTCTTTTCAATAACACTTTGCCACAATAATGTGCAAATTTATAAAAAATTATTAATTATCTCAGCAATTTTCGTGAACAAATTCAGAGTTTGGCTATTTTTTAACGAATAAGCTCCATTTATTTATGGAATAAACTAAAAATATCTTTCTGATAACTCTTTGCTACGATACTGTGCAAATTCACAAGAATTATTGAATACTCAAAGAATTTTCATGAACAAATTTAGAGCTTGGCTATTTTTTTTTTTTTTAAGAGATAGAAAAAAAATAGACGTAGATAGATAAAAGGCAGGAACAACTGAGATAGAGGAAAGGAGATTGAAAGGGATTTCTCTTAATTTGAATCAGTGGAATTTCACTCAGTATCAGTGAAATACCTCCAGCTATTTGAATCAGTGAAACTCAAATGATGCAAAGAGCCAAAAGTACGTTACTGATTTTTGGTTAACTGAGAAACAGTGAATGTTCACTGGATTGGCGAAAAGATAGAAAAGGATAGCCTGGAATAGGCAGAGGATATAGAAGTGTGGATTGAAAGGGATAGTATCAGAATTATATTGGCAAAGAGGTTGAAAAAGATAGAAATGTTTATGCGAGGGATAAGCAGGCATGGAGAAATGGTAATTGAAAGAGATAAGCTTAAATCTGGATTGAAAAGGAGATAGAAAAAAATATAGGGGGATAGGCGGATGATGCGTAGGGATAGAGAAGTGAGGATTAAAAGAAAATGAAAAAGAAGTAGAAGTATACTAAGAGGAAATAGAGAAAGATAGAGATACAAACAGGTATAGCTGGAGAGAAAAGAGATAAAATTAAGTAAAGCTGAATAAACGAGGGATAGGCTGAGATTAATTTTCCTTATCCGTTTCTATCCTAGAGATAGAAAATGATTAATAGTGATAGGATTTCTATATTTCTACTTCCAGCAGCAAAGAATTCTTGGGAATTTGCAACGCATCATAGAAAAAAGTAATGGAAAAGGCATTCTTAGTTGATTCTGTGAAAAAACTTGAGCCTATTCTTTGAAAAATAGCCAAACTCTGAATTTGTTCACGGAAATGGTTTGAATAATTAATAATTCTTAGGAATTTGCAAAGCATCATAGAAAATAATGATCGGAAAGATGTTCTTGGTAAGTTCTTTACCAAAATTAGATTATTTGTAGAAAAATAGCCAAACTCTGAATTTTTTTAATGGAAACTGTTTGAATAATTAATAATTCTTGTAAATTTTTAATTGATCGTAGCAGAGTTTTTGGAAAGATATTCTTTGTTGATTCCATAAACAAATTGAGCCTATTTACTGAAAAATAGCAAATCTCGAAATTTTGTTATAAAACTTGTTCGAATAATTAATAATTTTTGTAAATTTGCAGTGTCGTATCAAATATTCACCGGCAAAACATTCTTAGTTGATTCCGTTAGAAAAATTGAGCCTAATCGTTGAAAAAAAGCCAATCTCTGAATTTTTTAAATAAAAATTGTTTAAATAATGAATAATTCAATGGAACTTGCAAAGCAAGATCTCAAAGAGTCATCAGAAAGACATTCT
>CAKNYM010050453.1:119111-130149 GCA_932195095.1 Andricus curvator
TAAAAAAGAGTCATGGAAAAGACGACATTCTTAGATGATTTGGTAAAGAAATGAGCCTATTCGTTGAAAAATAGCCAAACTCCAAATTTATTTATTAAAATTGTTTAAATAATTAATAATTATTTGGAACTTGCAAAAAATTATGGAAAAGAGTTATGGAAGAGACATTCATGGTTTAGTCTGTAAAAAATTGAGCCTATTTGTTGAAAAATAGCCAATCTCTAAAATTGTTGATGAAAGTTGTTTAAATGATTAATAATTCTTCGGAATTCGCATGTCATCATAGAAAAAAATGATCGGAATGACGTTCTTAGTTAGTTCTTAAAAAAGGTGAGATTATTTGTAGAAAAATAGCCAAACTTTGCATTACAATGAAAATAGTTTGAGTAATTAATAATTCTGGTAAATTTCCAAATAATCGTAGCAAAGAGTTTTTCCTATTCACCGGCAACAAAAAACTTAGTTGATTCCGTTAGAAAAAAATTGAACCTGTTCGTTGAAAAAAATGCAAACTCTGAATTTTTAAAATAAAAATTGTTTAAATAATTAATAATCCATTGGAACTTGCAAAGCAAGATATCAAAGACTCATCGGAAAGACATTCTTAATTCTCATAAAAAAGAGTCATGGAAAAGACATTCTTAGATGTTTCGATAAAAAAATGAGCCTATTCGTTGAAAAATAGCCAAACTCCGAATTGATTAATTAAAATTGTTTAAATAATTAATAATTATTTGGAACTTGCAAAACATTATAGAAAAGAGTTATGAAAGAGCCATTCTTGGTTTAGCCTGTAAAAAATTGAGCCTATTTGTTGAAAAATAGCCAATCTCTGAATTTGTTAATGAATGTTGTTTAAATGATTGATAATTCTTCGGAATTCGCATGGCATCATAGAAAAAAATTATCGGAACTACGTTCTTCGTTAGTTCTTTAAAAAAAGTGAGATTATTCGTAGAAAAATAGCCAAACTTTGCATTACAATGAAAATAGTTTCAGTAATTAATAATTCTTGTAAATTTCCAAATCATCGTAGAAAAGAATTTTTGGAAAGGTATTCTTTGTTGATTTTATAAACAAATTGAGCCTATTTACTGAGAAATAGCAAATCTCGAAATTTGGATATACAAATTGTTTGAATAATTATTAATTTTTGTAAATTTGCAGTGTCTTATCAAATATTCACCGGCAAAACATTCTTAGTTGATTCCGTTAGAAAACTTGAGCCTATTCGTTGAAAAAAAGCCAAACTCTAAATTTTTAAATGAAAATTGTTTAAATAAGTAATATTTAATTGGAACTTGCAAAGCTTTATATCAAAGAGTCATCGGAAAGACATTCTTAATTGTCATAGAAAAGGGTCATGGAAAAGACATTCTCAGCTGATTCTGTAAAAAAATGAGCCTATTCGTTGAAAAATAGCCAAAGTCCGAATTTATTTATTAAAATTGTTGAAATAATTAATAATTATTTGAAACTTGCAAAACATCATAGAAAAAAGTCATTGGAAAGACATTCTTAATTGACATAGAAAAGATTTATGGAAGAGACATTCTTGGTTCAGTCTGTAAAAAATTGAGCCTCTTTGTTGAAAAATAGCCACACTCTGAATTTCTGTATGAAAATTGTTTAAATGATTAATAATAATTACTTGGAACTTGCAAAACATCATGGAAAAGATTTACGTAAAAGAAATTCTTGGTTGAGCCTGTAAAAAATTGAGCCTATTTGTTGTAAAATAGCCGAACTCTGAATTTCTTAATGAAAATTGTTCAAACAATTAATAATTATTTGGAACATACAAAGCATAATTGAAAAGAGTCATCAGAAAGCCATTCTTAATTGACGTAGAAAAGAGCCATTGAAAAGTCATTCTTATTTAATTCTGTAAAAAGATTCAGCCTATTCGTTGGGAAATAGCCAAACTCTGAATTCTTTAATGAAAATTGCTTAAATAAATAATTATTTGGAACTTGCAAAGCATCAGGGAAAAGAGTTATCGGAAAGATATTATCAATTGTCATAGAAAAGAGTTATAGAATAAACATTCTCACTTGATTCCGTAAATAAATGGAGCTTATACATACATACATACATACATACATTGATTAGCAGTTCGAACTCGAAAGTTCATTGCCTCACTACCCGATTCGGGTAGTGTTTCTAGGTGGATATTTACTACCAATGTGGGCCCACCACACCCACGACGGGCCAACAGCACGCAGGTATTCCTGAACGGTTACCCATCCAAGTACTAACCGCGCCCAACAATGCTTAACTTCAGTGATCTTACGAGAACTGGTGTTTCCAGCGTGGTATCGCCGTTGGCTTATTCGTTGAAAAATAGCCAAACTCTCAATTTCTTCATTAAAATTGTTTAAATAATTAATTTCTTTTTTGGAACTTGCAAATCATCATAGAAAGTAGTAATCGGAAAGACATTCTTAGCAAACCCACATCCCCCACCCTTAAGAGTGTCCATAATATGTGGACACTCCCTGTCTCCTCTCTTTTAAAAATTGATAATTTTCGTGAAGCGACAAAAACTTTGCATTTATCAGAAAAATAGTAAAAACGACAATCTCCCTCGTCCATTATTGGAAAGCGCTTTTCCTTCTCTGGAAGAAAATCGGAAAATCGATCGTAAGTGAGCTTGAGAGAAAGCTCACTTATAAAGTGATGGACGAGTCAGGGTGGCATTGAAGAGGGGTGAGATAAGGGGGAAATAAGACAGATGGACAACCCGAGAGCCTAGAAGGAAGAGCTTCGCCTAGCGGAAAAACTGATGAAAACATACGAAACTTGTTTTTTCAATTTGAAGAGATTGAATCTCGAGGAAGAGAAGAAAATAATGACCCAGCTCTCTACTGACATCGTTACTTCAACATTCTTTTAACAATCGTTCCATTAAAACAAAACAAAAGTATTTCTTGAACATGGAATATTTTCAAAAATTTTGAATTTCAGGGTGGGACAAAAATTTAAATTTTCCTACATTGGGAAATAAATCTATATGGCTCTGGCAATTAATTTTTTTCTTTCTAAAAGTATTTCTTTATCTAGTTCCGACTACCCCGATTCTGAAAGATTCACAACTTCCTAAGGCCAACATAAAATGTTTTTGAAAAAGTTGAATTTTCAACATTATAGTTAATTTTCAAAACCAAAGAGATGAATTTTCAACCAAAAAAATGATTTTTTTACAAAAAAAAAAAAAAAGGATTTTCAACGAAAAAAGATAAATTTTCAACCAAACTTGGAATAGTTCAATTTTCAATGATGAAATATTAATTTTTAACCAAACAGATTAATTTTAAACTAAAAAATGAAGAATTTTCAACAAAATAGTTAAGTTTCAAAAGCAAAGAGATTAATTTTTAACCAAGAAGATTAATTTTTTGCCAAAAAAAAAGAATTTTCAATTAAAAAATTAATTTTCAACCAAAAATGGAATAGATAAATTTTTAGTTACAAAATATGAATTTTTAACGAAAAAAGAGGAATTTCTAATTACAAAAAATTAATTTTTAAAGAAAAAATATGAATACTTAAACAAAGAAGATTAATTTCTTACCCGAAAAGACGAATGTGCAACTTAAAAAAATATTTTTCAACCAAAAATGGAATAGTTAAATTTTTAGTTAAAAAATATGAATTTTTAACGAAAAAAGAGGAATTTCTAATTACAAAAAATTAATTTTTAAAGAAAAAATATGAATACTTAAACAAAGAAGATTAATTTCTTACCCGAAAAAGACGAATGTGCAACTTAAAAAAATATTTTTCAACCAAAAATGGAATAGTTAAATTGTTACTTAAAAAATTAATTCTCAACCAAAAAGACGAATTTCAACAAAATAGTTATCTTTCAAAACCAGAAAGATGAATTTTTAACCTAGAAGATTAGTTTTTGGCAGAAAAATAAATAATTTTCATATAAAAAAGATCAATTTTCAAAGAGACGAATTTTCAATTTAAAAGTATTAATTTTCAACCAAGAATGGAAGAGTTACATTTTGGTTTAAAAAAATTATTTTCTGACCAAAAAACCCAAATTTTCAATGAAAAACTAAACTTTCAAGACCAGACAGATGAATTTCCAACCAAGAAGATTAATTTTTTTGCCAAAAAAAAGAAGAATTTTCAACTGAAAAAGATGAATTTCTACTTACAAAAAATTCATTGATAACGAAAAAATATGAATTTTCAAACAAAGAAAATTAATTTCTTAGCCAAAAAAGACGAATTTTCAACTTAAAAATATAAATTTTCAACCAAAAGTGGAATAGTGCAATATTTTTAATAAAAAAATTATTTTTCAACCAAAAAGACGAATTATCAACAAAATAGTTAACTTTCAAAACTAGAAAAATGAATTTTTAACCTAAAAGATTAATTTTTTGATGAAAAAAAAGAATTTTTAACCAAAAATAGAATGGGCAAATTTTTAATAATAAAAAATGAATTTCCAATAAAAAAATACGAATTTTCAAGAAAATAGAATTGAAAATCAAAGATGTGAATTCTAAATTAGAAAGATTAATTTTTTTCAAAAAAAAAAAAGAATTCTCAACTAAAAACAATAAATTTTGAATAACAAAAATTTAATTTTTAACGAAAAAAGATGAATTCTCAAACAAAGAAGATTAATTTCTTACCCAAAAAAGACGAATTTTCAACTGGAAAATATAAATTTTCAACCAAAAATGGAATAGTTGAATTTTCATTAAAAAATTATTTTTCAAACAAAAAACACGAATTTTCAACAAAATATTTAACTTTCAAAAACAGAAAGATGAATTTTCAACCAAGAAGATTAATTTTTTTACAAAAAAAAAGAATTTTCATATAAAATAGATCAATTTTCTACCAAAAATGGATTAGTTATATTTTCAATTAAAAAAAAATTAAGTTTCAACGAAAAAAAAAGCATTTTAACAAAATAGTTAACTTCAAAAATCGAAGAAATGAATTTTGAAGAATAATTTTTTCCAAAAAAAAAAGAATATTTAACTAATAAAGATAAATTTTTAATTTCAAAACTTAAATTTTTAACGAAAAAGATGCATTCTCAAACAAAGAAAATTAATTTCTTATCCAAAAAGACGAATTTTCAACTAAAAAAAGCAGTTTTCAATAAAAAATGGAATAGTTAAATTTTCATTCAAAAAATTAATTTTTAACAAAAAAAAGACGAATTTTCAACCAAAAATGAAATAGTTAAATTTTTAGTTACAAAAATTTAATGTTCAACAAAAAAGAGGATTTTTCAAGAAAATAGTTAACTTTCAAAAGCAAAGGGATGAACTTTCTACCACGAAGATTTTTTACAAATAAAAGAAAAATTTTCAACTAGAAAAGATGAATTTTTAATTACAAAAAATTATGTTTTAACGAAAAAATATGAATTTTCAAACAAAGAAAATTAATTTTTTACCCAAAAAAGACGAATTTTCAGCCTAAAAATACCAATTTTCAACTAAAAGTGGAATAGTTAAATATTTTAATTAAAAAAATTATTTTTCAATCAAAAAGATGAATTTTCAACAGAATAGTTAACTTTCAAAACTAGAAAGATGATTTTTCAACCAAAATGATTAATTTTTTGCAGAAAAAAAATAATATTTAACTAAGAAAGATAAATTTTTAATTTAAAAAATTAAATTCTTAACGAAAAAATATTTATTTTTACACTCAAAAAATTAATTTTTAATAAAAAAAGACGAATTTTCAACTAAAAATGAAATAGTTAAATTTTTAGTTACCAAAATTTAATTTTCAACAAAAAAGAGGATTTTTCAACAAAATAGTTAACTTTCAAAAGCAAAGGGATGAACTTTTAACCAAGAAGATTTAAAAAAAAAAGAAAAATTTTCAACTAAAAAAGATGAATTTTTAGTTACAAAAAATTAATTTTTAACGAAAAAATATAAATTTTCAAACAAAGAAAATTAATTTTGTACCCAAAAAAGACGAATTTTCAGCCTAAAAATATCAATTTTCAACTAACAGTGGAATAGTTAAATATTTTGATTAACAAATTTTTTTTTCAATCAAACAGATGAAAAAGAAAAAAAATCAACCAGATTGTTGAATTGGCAATCCAAAAATACGTATTTTCTAAGAAACAGTTGAATTTTCAACAAGTTAATAAAAATTTTGAATAATAAAGATGAATTTTTAAAGAATAATAGTTGGATTTTCAACCAAAGAGATACACTTTCAAATAAAACGATGAATCTTTAACTGAAACAGTTAAATTTTTAGTTAAAAAAATTAATTTTTAACCAAAGAAAATTAATATTTAACTCTGGAAATAATTTTGTTCTGGAAGATTTATTTAGATATGAGTGATATATACAACCGAAGTTGTGCAAGGTGTTGTGCAATTTCTGGTGTTTCACCAGAAATTGCTGAATAAGCTGCGATGAATGGGCAGGAGCCCATTCATAATTATAATAATAGTATATAATATAATAAAAAAATAATAATAATGAGGCAATCAGAATATTATTAAAAATAATAATAAATTGTTTAAACAATTATGTGTAATAACCTAAATGAATTATTACCTCACCCTGATTGAAAAGTGGATAAAATGTGAAAATTTTTAGAAAAAATTACAACTTTCTGGCATTATACTAAGAAAATATTATTATAAATAATAATGAATATTTCAAACAATTCTGTCTGTTAAATGTAATCGATTATTGTCTCGCTGTAACTGAAAAATTGAAAATAATAATTTGAAAAATTTGGAAAAAATCGCGACTTTCTAAAATTAAAAAAAAATTAAATAAAACTTTTATGATTAAAAATGAAAATTTGTTTTGGTTGGAAAATCAAATACCTGGTTTAAAGTTAAACTACTTAAAAAAATTAATTTTCTTTTTGTTTGAATATTCATAATTTAAATTGAAAATTAATTTTTTTTTGTGAAAAATGAGCTATTTTGTTGAAAATTCTTCTTTTTTTTTTGGCTGAAATTAAATTTTTTTTACCGGAAATTCAACTACTCCAGTTGAAACTTGAACTATTTTGTTAAAAATTTGTCTTCTTTTTTTGTTGAAAATTAATTTTTATAAACTGAAAATGTAACTATTCCAGTTAAATAGTTCATCATTTTAGTTGAAAATTCGTCTCTCTTATTGAATATCATTATTTTTATTTTTTAATTCATCTATTCCATTTGAAGATTCATTATTTTGGTTGAAAATTCATCACTTTGTTTGAAAATGTAACTGTTTTTTTTATTGTTTTATTTTTTTTTTAATGAAAAGTAGGTTTTTTTTTCAACTGAAAATTTAAATATTTAATTTTTGGTTGAAAATTGATCTTTTTTAGTTGAAACTTCATTTCTTTCATTGAACATTAATTTTTAACCAAAAATTTAACTATTCAACTTTTGGTTGAAAAATTATCTTTTTATTTGAAAGTTTTTATTTTTTGGTAGAAATTAATCTTCTTAGTTGAAAATTATTCTTTTTGGTTTAAAATTAACTATTTCAGTTGAAGATTCATCATTTCAGTTGAAAATTCATCACTTTGTTTGAAAATGTAAACATTTTTCTAAAATTGTTTGTTTTCTGTTGAAAATTATTTTTTTTTTAACTGAAAATTCAAATATTTAATTTTTGGTTGGAAATTTATCTTTTTTAGTTAAAAATTCATTTTTTTCGTTGAACATTAATTTTTCAACTAAAAATTTAACCATTCAACTTTTGGCTGAAAATTTATTAAAAAAAAAAAAAAATTCGTATTGTTTGAGAGAAATTAATCTTCTTAGTTGAAAATAAATATTTTTGGTTTATAATTCAACTATTTCAGGTAAAGATTCATTATTTTAGTTGAAAATTCATCACTTTGTTTGAAAATGTAAGAATTTTTCTAAAAATATATATATTTTTTTGAAAATTGGGTTTTTTTCAACTGAAAATTTAAATATTTAATTTTTGGTTGAAAATTTTTCTTTTTTAGTTAAAAATTCATCTCTTTCGTTGAACATTAATTTTTTAACTAAAAATTTAACTATTTAACTATTGGCTGAAAATTTATTTTTTAAATTAAACATTCTTATTTTTTGGTAGAAATTAATCTTCTTGGTACGAAAAAAATCTTTTTGATGCATAATTAACTATTCCAGTTAAATATTTCCTCATTTCAGTTGAAAATTCATCTCTTTTATTGAATATTATTATTATTTTTTTAATTCAACTATTCCATTTGAAGATTCATTATTTGAGTTGAAAATTCATCACTTTGTTTGAAAATGTAACTGTTTTTTTTATTGTTTTATTTTTTTTTAAAATGAAAAGTAGGTTTTTTTTCAACTGAAAATTTAAATATTTAATTTTTGGTTGAAAATTTATCTTTTTTAGTTAAAACTTCATTTCTTTCATTGAACATTAATTTTTAACCAAAAATTTAACTATTCAACTTTTGGTTGAAAAATAATCTTTTTATTTGAAAGTTTTTATTTTTTGATAGAAATTAATCTTCTTGGTTGAAAATTATTCTTTTTGGTTTAAAATTAAATATTTCAGTTAAAGATTTATCATTTTAGTTGAAAATTCATCACTTTGTTTGAAAAATTAAAAAATTGTCTAAAACTGTTTTTTTTTTTAAATGTTTTTTTTCAACTGAAAATTTGAATATTTAAATTTAGGTTGAAAATTTGTATTTTTTAATTAAAAATTCATTTCATTCGTTGAACATTAAGTTGTCAACTAAAAATTCAACTATTCAACTTTTGGCTGAACATTTATTTTTTAAATTAAAATTCTTATTTTTTTGGTAGAAATTAATCTTCTTAGTTGAAAAAAAATCTTTTTGATTTATAATGAACTATTCCAGGTAAATATTTCCTCATTTTAGTTGAAAATTCATCTCTTTTATTGAATATTATTATATATTTTTTTTTAAATTCAACTATTCCATTCGAAGATTCATTATTTTAGATGAAAATTCACCACTTTCTTTGAAAATGAACCTTTTTTTTTGTTTTTTTTTTTAAATGAAAAGTAGGTTTTTTCAACTGAAAATTTAAATATTCAATTTTTGGTTGAAAATTTATCTTTTTTAGTTAAAAATTCATTTCTTTCGTTGAACATTAATTTTTTAACTAAAAATTTAACTATTCAACTTTTGGCTGAAAATTTATTTTTTAAATAAAAAATTCGTATTTTTTGGTAGAAATTTATCTTCTTGGTTGAAAATTAATCTTTTCGATTTATAATTAACTATTTCAGTTCAAGATTAATTATTTTAGTTGAAAATTCATCACTTTGTTTGAAAATGTGAATATTTTTTTTAATTGTTTTGTTTTTTTGTTGAAAATTAAATTTTTTGTTCAACTGAAAATTGAAGTATTTAATTTTTGGTTGAAAATTGATCTTTTTTAGTTAAGAATTTATTTCTTCCGTTGAATATTAAATTTTTAACTAAAAATGTTTCTATCCAACTTTAGGCTGATTTTTTTTTTAATTGAAGATTCGTACTTTTTGTGAGAAAATAATGCTTTTGGTTGAAAATTAATTTTTTTGGTTTAAAACTCATTTGAGCTGAAAATTCATTTTTTTTTGTTTAAAAGTAAACTATTCCATTTGAAGATTCATCATTTTAGTTGAAAATTCATCAGTTTGGTTGAAATTAATCTTTTTGATTGAAAATTAATCTTTTTTGTTGAAAATTCAATTATTCTAGTTGAAGATTTATCATTTTAGTTGAAAATTCATCTTTTTGGTTAAAAAATTCATTAGTTTGTTTGAAGATTCATGCATTCTGTTAAAAAGTCTTCTTTTTCTTTGGTAGGAAATTAATCTTCTTGTTTCAAAATTCATCTTTTTGTTTGAAAATTTAAGTTTTCCAGTTACATATTCATCATTTTAGTTGAAAATTCATATTTTTTTAGTTGAACCCAAAATTTCACTAAATTTCAAGTATAAGAAGATAAAATAAAGATTTGTTTGAATTATTATTCAAATTCATGGACTGTAGAGACAAATTCAAGAAATGATTAATTATGTTTTTAGTATTATTTAATTAATTAATTAATCGAAGGTCCTAATATATTTAAAAATGTCTTCTGATATAATTTGTGTAAGCTTTTTAAATTATTTTATTATGGAATTGGCAGGGATTTTTTTCCAGAACTTGAATAACAAAACACTGATATTATAAGTGTCATTGATAATAATTCACAAAAGATATAAGATAAGCCAAGAAATATGAGTTTTTTGGCAAATACAGGTGGGGGAAACCTTCTACAGTGGATAACCATTAATTAAGAGCAGAAATAAGAGAAAAATAATTAATTAAATTTTTAATCTATGAAAATTTATAGTGTCGTAACTATTAATTAAATTAAATTCATTATTTTTTGTTTATTATTAATTTTAATTTATGATTATCCACTGTAGGCTGCATGATCCACTGTAGGAATCCCCCTATAAAGTTGAAATCTCCGAGAGTCGGAGATTTATAGCCAATATAAAGGAGTAATCCAGACTGTGTGAGATTATCCAGCACATTGTTGCATCTCGAGTTTCAGGTTATATATATTGTGTGGTACAACATATATCGTGCCAAAGCATCCATAAAATTACAGAGTGGCTTTAGGTGGCTGGGTGCCAAAACAGAGTGAAAAACTGTTTGCTTTCTCTGATGCTCGGATTTTGTGACTAGCTCTCAGTATGACTGCCCTCTAATTAAAAACACCCTCTTCGATCTCCAAATCCACAAAATAGGTGGAAAGAGTTAACTCTCCTTAGTCAAATAGGCGCTGCAAAAAGAAGACGAACGAACTAAGGAGTTTAAAACGATTCCTGGACCACCCGCGTGAAAAGGAATACCAACTAAATACTAATTACTTATTACTGTTTAATGTAAGCATAGCTGTTATCTGATTTATGAGATCCATAAGCATAGCTGTTTTCACCAGCAAACACTATAGCTGAAGGTTTTGAAGAAGCTTGTCTGATTTATTATTGACTGTTTTCACTAGCAAAGAATCTAGCTGAAGGTCCTGAAGAACCTTATC
>CAKNYM010050453.1:164672-180477 GCA_932195095.1 Andricus curvator
AATTCATGAAAATATTCTGAATTCCCGGAATTCTTCGATTATTCCGAATTCCTTGAATAGTGTCAATTTCTAGAATTCCCTGAATTTTCGGAATTCGTGACAATATTCTGAATTTCCGGAATTCCTCGATTATTTCGAATTCCTTGAATAGTCTCAGTTCCTAGAATTCCTTGAATTTCCTAAATTCCCGGAATTCGGAGAGTTTTCTAAAATCTGTGGAATCGCTGAATTTGTTAAATTCCCGAAATGCTCTAAAATCCCTGCAATTGTCTAATTATCCTCAATTTTATAATTCCCTGAATTTTCGGAATTCGTGAAAATATTCTGAATTTCCGGAATTCGTGAAAATATTCTGAATTTCCGGAATTCCTCGATTATTCCGAATTCCTTGAATAGTCTCCATTCCTAGAATTCCTTGAATTTCCTCAATTCCTTAAATATCCTAAATTCCCTGAATTCGGAGAGTTTTCTGAAATCTATGGAATCGCTGAATTTGTTAAATTCCCGAAATGCTCTGAAATGCCTGCAATTTTCTAATTATCCTGATTTTTCTAATTATCTCCAATTTCCTGAATTTTCGGAATTCATGAAAATATTCTGAATTCCCGGAATTCCTCGATTATTCTGAATTCCTTGAATAGTATCAATTCCTAGAATTCCTTGAATTTCCGGAATTACTTGAATATTCTAAATTCCCTGAATTCGGAGAATTTTCTAAAATCTGTGGAATCGCTGAATTTGTTAAAACTCACGAAATGCTGTGAAATGCCTGCAATTTTCTAATTATCCTGAATTTTCTAATTATCTAGAATTCTTTGAATTTTCGGAATTCATGAAAATATTCTGAATTCCCGGAATTCCTTGATTATTCCGAATTCCTTGAATAGTCTCAATTCCTAGAATTCCTTGAATTTCCTCAATTCCTTAAATATTCTAAATTCCCTGAATTCGGAGAGTTTTCTGAAATCTATGGAATCGCTGAATTTGTTAAATTCACGAAATGCTCTGAAATGCCTGCAATTTTCTAATTATCCTGAATTTTCTAATTATCTAGAATTTCCTGAATTTTCGGAATTCATGAAAATATTCTGAATTCCCGGAATTCCTCGATTATTCCTAATTCCTTGAATAGTACCAATTCTTAGAATTCCTGGAATTTCCAGAATTCCTTAAATATTATAAATTCCCGGAATTCGGAGAGTTTCCCAAAATCTATGAAATCGCTGAATTTGTTAAATTTCCGAAATGCTCCGAAATCCCTGCATTTTTCTGATGATCCTGAATTTTATAATTATCTAGAATTCCCTGAATTTTGTCAATTTGTAGAATTCATGAGAATATTCTGAATTCCCGAAATTCTTTCATTATTCCCAATTCCTGGAATATTCTGAATTCCCTGAATTCCTTAAGTATTCCAAATTCCCGGAATTCAGAGAATTTTCTAAAATCTATGGAATCGCTGAATTTGTTAAATTCCCGAAATCCTCTAAAATTTTCTAAATAACCTGAATTTTATAATTATGTAGAATACCCTGAATTTTCGAAATTCATGAGAATATTCTGAATTCCCGGAATTCCTCGATTATTCCGAATTTCTTGAATACTGACAATTTCTAGAATTCCTGGAATATTCTAAATTCCCCGAATTCGGAGAGTTTTCTGAAATCTATGGAATCGCTGAATTTGTTAAATTCCCGAAATGCTCGGAAATCCCTACAATTTTCTAATTACCCTGAATTTTATAATTACCTAGAATTCCCTGAATTTTCGAAATTCATGAAAATATTCTGAATTCCTTGAATTCCTCGATTATTCCGAATTCCTTGAATAGTATCAATTTCTAGAATTCCTTGACTTTTCGGAATACCTTAAATATTCTAAATTCCCTGAATTCGGAGAGTTTTCTAAAATCTATGGAATCGCTGAATATGTTAAATTCCCGAAATGCTCTGAAATCCCTGCAATTTTATAATTATCCTGAATTTTCTAATTATCTAAAATTCCCTGAATTTTCGGAATTCATGAAAATATTCTGAATTTCCAGAATTCCTCGATTATTCCGAATTCCTTGAATAGTCTCAATTCCTAGAATTCCTTGAATTTCCTCAATTCCTTAAATATTCTGAATTCCCTGAATTCGGAGAGTTTTCTAAAATCTGTGGAATCGCTCAATTTGTTAAATTCCCGAAATGCTCTAAAATCCCTGCAATTGTCTAATTATCCTGAATTTTCGGAATTCATGAAAATATTCTGAATTTCCGGAATTCCTCGCTTATTCCGAATTCATTGAATAGTGTCAATTCCTAGAATTCCCTCAATTCCTTAAATATTCTAAATTCCCGGAATTCGGAGAGTTTTCTAAAATCTATGGAAACGCTGAATTTGTTACATTCCCGAAATGCTCTAAAGTCCCTGCAATTGTCTAATTATCCTGAATTTTATAATTCCCTGAATTTTCGGAATTCGTGACAATATTCGGAATTTCCAGAATTCCTCGATTATTCCAAATTCCTTGAATAGTCTCCATTTCTAGAATTCCTTGAATTTCCTCAATTCCTTAAATATTCTAAATTCCCGGAATTCGGAGAGTTTTCTAAAATCTATGGAATCGCTGAATTTGTAAAATTTCCAGAATGCTCGGAAATCCCTGCAATTTTCTAATTATCCTGAATTTTATAATTATCTAGAATTCCCTGAATTTTCGGAATTCATGAAAATATTCTGAATTCGCAAAATTCCTCCATTATTCCGAATTCCTTGAATAGTGTCAATTTCTAGAATTCCTTGAATTTCATAAATTCCTTGAATATTCTAAATTCCCGGAAATCGGAGAGTTTTCTAAAATTTATGAAATTCCTGAATTCAAGACCAGCGACGCTTGACATCAGGGTAATCCCGCCGCGTCCTTGTTAGTTCTCTCATCCGCTTTACTCAATCAAAATTGGATTTAGTGTAAAATAATTCCTGCTATCTCTGTGTGCTACAATAATCTATAAGGATCAGATCTATCAAGTGAAATAAGTGATAACCGTGTTGAAATAGGTATTAGCTATAATGTTATAATATTGTGGGGCAAACAGTAAACTATTAATCACTGTGTATCAGAGAAACTATAATACCGACTAACGAGGAAATTAATTTCCATTCATACCATAATCGTTTATCGATTTTGGCATTAGACCCAGTCGACAGCCGCTTCAATTTATAGATGTAAATAGCGGCTTCTGTTCGTAATAGCATCATTGTTTAAAATATACCGGTTCCAATTCGGGTGCATAATATTGCGCAATATACTCGACTGAGTTCTTGCGCACTGCAGCCCTTCCGAGGCGAGAGTCGGAGCAGTCTCTCGCCCTGCCCGCTGAGAAACTGCGTGGGCCAGCAGTTCTAGGAATTACAAAACCGGACCAGCTTTTCAAACATTTTGAAATGTTTTGAATGAATAAAAAATTTGTATTAAAATTTCTAGAAAAAATAACAATAAGATTTAATAAGATTTCCAAAATTTTCAAAAAAGAATCTGAATGTTCTTAAGGTATTTTTTTTTTACTTTTGCAGGATTTAAAAAAAATTGAAAGAAAAATTCAAGTTGAAAAATGATAAAATAATTATTAGATTCCTGGAAAATTTTTAAATGATTTGTTCATTAAATTTGTTTTTAAAAAAATATAAAATTTATCAACCAGTTATGAAGATTGCTGAATTTATTATGAAGATCCCAATTAAAAAGTCTGACATCGAGAAAAAAGAATTTTTCCGTCGACAGATGTCCCAATAATGCATTTGTTTATTAAATTTGTTTAAAAAAATTATAAAATTCATAAAAAAATTATGAATTTTGCTGAAATTATCATGAAGTTCCTAATTAAAAAAGTTGACATCGAAAAAAACGAATTTTTCTGTCGACAAATGTCTGATTACTGCGTTTGTTTATTAAATTTGTTTAAAAAAATCATAAAATGTATCAACAAATTATGAATGTTGTTAGAATTGTCATGAAGTTCCCAACTAAAAGGACTGGCATTGAAAAAAATGAATTTTTCTGCGAAAAATGCCCTAATAATACATTTGTTTATTAAATTTGTTTAAAAAATTAAAAGATCAATCAACAAATTATGAATTTTGCTAAAATTATTATAAAGTTTCTAATTGAAAAAATTGACAATCGACAAAAACGAATTTTTCTGTCGAAAAATGCCTGATTAATGCATTTGTTTAATAAATTTGTTTATAATATTAACAATGATAATCTCAAGAAGAAATTTCTTTATCATTATATTGTTTTTATCCAAATTTCTTGCAATATAACGTTAAAAAACGTAAAATTATGGATAATCGTAGAAGACATTCTTTCAACAAATAATTTGTTTATAATATTTTTGTTTGTTTATTATATAATATTGGAACATTTTTAACTAATTTTATTCTACGAAACTTAGGCTCGACACAAATAGTTGAAAAAGTGTTATTAACAGTTGATTACACAAAAAAAACAAGTTAAAATGCTGAAAAATAGCCAAATAATGCATTTGTTAATTAAGTTTGGTTAAACAATTATCAAATGTTATCGATTCATAAAAGAAGAAAAAATTGCTAAATAACTGGCTGTTAATTCCATGAAAAAAGCGATATTTTGTTTATAAATACATAAAATGTTGAAATATTGTTTAAACAATTGTTGTTTACAATAATAATCAATTGTTTACTATCATCCAAATGTTCTTGAAAATTTATAAGTTAGTTATTTTCAGTTAATTGCATCGAAAAAATCAAGTTTGTACTTCCAAAAATAGCCAAATAGTTAATTTGTTAATTAAGGTAGTTTAAACAATTATTAACTTCTATTTGGTAAAAAAATATGATACTTAGGTTTTATTTCCAAATATGATCGATTCCATAGAAAAAACGTTATTTATTCCATCCAAAATACCTGATATGGATATTTGTTTATAAAAATTGCTTTTAAAATAACAAATTATTCATTAACTTTTATTAATTCAACTAAAAGACTCGTTTTGTCCATAAATTGTTCAAATTTAGTGCGAATCAAGTGACGAATCGCCGCCAATCCCCAGGAAACCATTTTCATTCACTTAATTGTTTATAACAAATTCAATAAATTTTTTAACATTTGCATTGCTATTGTACATCTTTTTTTAATAGTTGCTTACAGTTTTCTAGGTATTTTTGATTGAATCAAAGCATTTTTTCAAAACCGGTATACTTCAAAAGTCATAAATGTTCTTTTTCTTCATTTTTTTATTAAATAAACAAAAAAATAAACAAAAATTCAAAAATCGACCATAACTGTTCGATGCGAAATTTCATTAGCTTTCCTTAAAAAAAAAAGTTGAAATCCTAGCCTAGTCCTAGCCTAGTCCTAAGCCGGCACCCCCTGATCCTGAGTCGGCACATAATTTTTTCCGCTTAAATGCAAGAAAAAGGGCAGGTTATGTAAGTTTTAGAAGGAACTGGACACATTTAAACAATTCACAATGGAAAAACATGTAGAATATTGTTAAACTTTATTTATAGGATGGAAAAATGTCTATATTACAATAACCCGCAAACATGCAGTCAAAACACAACCAAACTTTAAAAACCCAACAAGAGACGAGTGACATGAAAGTAAAACACAACAAATAAAATAACAAACAAATAACAACAAAAGCAACAAAAAAAAGGTGCCGATTCAGGACCACCTGTTTGGTGCCGACTCAGGACCACTACGAATGTTTACACATTCCATGCTATTACGCACACGAAAAAAATTCGAATGAAAAAATTGACTTTATCAGGCGAAAGCACACATAACACAGAAACCAACGCACTTTCTCGATTGAACTTTTTAAAATATTTACACACCATTAGCTGCTTCACAAGAATAGAAGAAAATGGAATTTCGTTTGCACGAAAAATGTATACCCCGCTCACGCTGTCAAACGAAAACTAAAGGGACAATTGTGCCGGCTTAACCCGCAGTGCCGACTTAGGACCACTCTCCCCTAATAATTTTCTTTGTGCTAGAATGCTAAATTCAAAATACATTAACGCACCGTCCAACCACGGTGAAATATCAAATTAATAAACTCATTTTCCTCGCTCCTGCCAAAAGTTGAAGTTAAAATACAAAATTTCCTAAAAATCGGAATTTTGTGTTTGTCCTTCTCATGTGATAATTCAATACCCATAAGGCCAAATTACTTCAACTGAGGCTCATTTAATGCAGAATTTACTAATCTTTCCGACGAGTTTAAAAAAATATTTTTATCTATATTGTGGACGGAATTATCGCCCTTCAAAGTCTAGGCTAATTTTTAATGGGTATTTGGTTAGTGGTTCGATGCTATCCACCGTGACGGATAGTATCGGACCACTAGAAAAGTGAATTCATTAACTTGATATTATAGAAAATTGATCTTTAATATTTTTCCTTTTATTTGAGCCATTGAAAATTGAAAAATATTCATGGGTTAATAAAATAAAGGAAAGTGGTCCTAAATCGGCACAGTCGGAGTTTTTGTCAAAAACAGAGGATAAACAGAGTTTAATGGCTCTTTAATGTCTTTGATCAGGTACCACGATCTTTTATCTACAATTCTATGTCATTCGGAGCGGTCCTAAGTTGGCACCCCCTGATCCTGAGTCGGCACATAATTTTTCAGCTTAAATTCAAGAAAAAGGGCAGGTTATGTAAGTTTTAGGAGAAACTGGACACATTTAAACAATTCACAATGGAAAAACATGTAGGACATTGTCAAACTTTATTTATAGGATGGAAGAATTTCTATATTACAATAACCTGCAAACATGCAGTCAAAACACAACCAAACTAAAAAAAAAATCAACAAAAGACGAGTGACATGGAAGTGAAACACAATAAAATAAAATAACACACAAATAAAAATAAAAGCAACAAAAAAAAGGTGCAGATTCAGGACCACCTGTTTGGTGCCGACTCAGGACCGCTACGAATGTTTACACATTTCATGCCATTCCGCACACGAAACAATGTTTCTTTTTTGCAAAATTATTTAATTTTATCTGAATAATAAAATTTGCTCTTAATCCATTATTTAATATTATTTAATGTCATCCAACAACATTTTTCAATGTTGCAGCCTACTTTTTTAAACAAATTCAATTATTTGGAATTTCAATTAATAACATTTTTTTCTTTTTTGCGGAATTATTCATTTTCATCCACAGAATTAATTTCTTATATAATAGACTGCCAGATGTTTGAATTTTTGAATAATTCTGTTGGTTAATGATAAAAATATGGCAAATTCAACAATAAATGAAGATAAATCATTTTTTTCTATGTCATACATTATTAGTGAAAAAACGTGGGTTGTCTGTTTAGAAATTATGCTTCTAACTTTTTGTATATAAAATTGTTTATAACAAACGCAGATGTTAATATTTAATCAAGATTGTTGGTTTAGTATCACAATTAAGCTCATACCAATAATAATTCAAGAAAAAATAATTTTTTCTACCTGGAAATAACAGATTGAAATATTTGTTTATAGAATTATTATCAACAATTACGCAAATTATCACTTAATGCCTCTTAATTAGTTTTAAACTCACTATTAAGTTACTGTCGGATAATATCAGTGAAAAAACTACTTTTTTCTATATAAAAATGATACTTAAAAATTTTGTTGTTTAAAATTGTTTATAATCACATATAATAATATTGAATTAATATTGTTGGTTCAATATTACAATTGAGCTTATGGCAACAATAATTATAAAAAAAAAATATTTTTCTACCAGGAAATGGCAGATTGAAACATTTTTTTAAGAATTGTTATTAACAATTACGAAAATTGTTATTTAATGCCTCATATCCAGTTTTAAAATCGCTTATCACTTATTATCGGATAATATTAGTGAAAAAACGGCTTTTTAAATTTAGAAATGATAAATCTAGGTTTTTGTTTATAAAAATGTTTATAACAATTATGTAAATACATTTTCGGATAATTTTATTACAGAATAATGCTACTTTTAAGAAGTTTATCAATTAGAGTAAGAAAAAAATGCTTTCTTTTTGAAAAAAGACACACTTCCGAATGCACTTACTAAAAAAAAAAAAAAAATCTCGTGATCGAGGCCAGCGATTTTGGCACGATCCTAAGACACCCGGTCTCGGATTTAAATTTACGTCTTTGTTTATTTAGTAATCGTGAAATAAAACACCTGTTTCAATATTTACTTTCCTCGAAGACTTGTTGGATTTCAAGAATTTTTTTTTATCAAATAATTTATTGGTGAAAAATTATTATTATTTTTAAGAATGATTAGATTAACTGAAATTAATCAAAAATTAATAATTAATTAATTTGATTGATAATTTAATAATTTAGGACGACTGGAAAATGCCGAAAAATAAAATTCTCGAATTGTAAAGTGGCCGAAAAATAAAATCGGAAAATTTTGAAAAATTGAAAAATGCCCGAATAATAAAATTTCCGAATTGGAAAATTCCCGTATAATAAAATTTCCGAATAATAAAATTCCCGAATTCGGAAATTTCCGAATAATAAAATTTCCGAATTGGAAAATTCCCGAATAATAAAATTGGAAAATTAGAAAAATTGGAAAATTCCTGGAGAATGAAATTCCCTAATTGGAAAATTCCCAAATAATAAAATTCCCGAATTGGAAAATTCCCCAATAATAATATTCCCGAAATATAAAATTCCCCAATAATAAAATTACCGAAATATAAAATTCCCGAATTATAAAATTTCCGAATTGGAAAATTCCCGAATAATAAAATTTCCGAATTGTAAAATTGCCGAATAATAACATTGTAAAATTGAAAAATTTGAGAAAATTCCCGAATTAGAAAATTCCGGAATAATTTAATTTAAGAAGAGTAAAATTCCCAAATTATAAAATTTCCGGATAATTAAATTTCCGAATTGGAAAATTCCCGTGTAAAAAATTCCCGAGTTCGAAAATTTCTGAATAATAACATTTCTGAATTGGAAAATTCACGAATTATAAAATTCCCGAATAATAAAATTGGAAAATTAGAAAATTTTGAAAAATTGGAGAGTTCCCGAATAATAAAATTCCCTAGTAATAAAATTCTCGAATAATAAAATTGCCGAATTATAAAATTTCAGAATAATGAAATTTCTGAATTGGAATATTCCCGAATAGTAAAATGGGAAAATTCCCGAATGATAAAATTCCCGAATAATAAAATTTCCGAATGGGAAAATTTCCCCATATTAAAATTCCCGAATGATAAAATTCCCGAATAATAAAATTTCCGAATGGGAAAATTTCCCCATATTAAAATTCCCGAATTATAAAATTCCCCAATAATAACATTGGAAAATTTGGGAAAATTTGAAAATTCCCGAATGGGAAAATTCCGGATAATTTAATTTAAGGAAGATAAAATTCCCGAATAATAAAAATTGCCGAATAATAAAAATTCCCGAATTATAAAATTTCCGGATAATTAAATTTCCGAATTGGAAAATTCCCGTATAATAAAATTCCCGAATTATAAAATTACCGAATAATAAAATTGGAAAATTGTAAAATGCCTGAATTGGAAAATTCCCGAATTATGAAGTTTCCGAATAATGAAATTTCCAAATTGGAAAATTTCTGAATAATAAAATTCTCGACAGTTTATACGATTACCGAATTTGAAAATGCCTGAATTTGAAAATTTTTGAATAATAAAATTTCCGATTTAGAAAATTCACGAATTATAAAGTTCCCGAATAATAAAATTGGAAAATTAAAAAATGTTGGAAAATTTCCGAATAATAAAATTCCCGAATTGGAAAATTCCCCACTAATAAAATTCCCGAAATATAAAATTCCCGAATGATAAAATCCCCGAATTATAAAATTTCAGAATAATGAAACTTCGGAATTAGAAAATTCCCGAATAATAAAATTGGAAAATTGGAAAATTTTGAAAAATTCGAAAATTCCCGAATGATAAAATTACCGAATAATAAAATTTCCTAATGGGAAAATTTCCGCATATTAAAATTCCTGAATAATAACATTGGGAAATTGGAAAATTCCCGAATTGGAAAATTCCGGAATAATTTAATTTAAGAACAATAAAATTCCCGAATTATAAAATTTCCGAATAATAAAATTCCCTAATTGGAAAATTCCCGAATAATAAAATTCCCGAATTGGAAAATTCCCCAATAATAAAATTCCCGAAATATAAAATTCTCGAATAATAAAATTCCCGAATTAAAAAATTTCAGAATAATGAAATTTCCGAATTGGAAAATGTCCGAATAATAAAATTGGAAAATTCGAAAATTTTGGAAAATTCGACAATTCCCGAATGATAAAATTCCAGAATAATAAAATTTCCGAATGGGTAAATTTCCACATAATAAAATTCCCGAATTGGAAAATTCCCGAATAATAAAATTTCCGAATTGGAAAATTCCCGCATATTAAAATTCTCGAATGATAAAATTCCCGAATAATAACATTGGAAAATTTGGGAATAATTTAATTTAAGAACAATAAAATTCCCGAATTATAAAATTTCCGGATAATAAAATTTCCGAATTGGAAAATTCCCGAATAATAAAATTTCCGAACAAAATAGTCGAATTTTCAAGCAAAGATTGGAATTAACAACCAAAAAGTTTATTGTTTAAACAAGAAGATTAATTTTCTAAGATTTTTTTTTCGTAGCTTGTGTCATTTTGTCCAAAAACATTTATTTTTTTATTTCTAATAATGTTTTTTACGAATAAAACAGAAACTACATGTCCTACCAGAAAGTAATTGTTAATAAATTTGTAGATCTTTTTTGAGTGCATAATTTTTGTCCATTTATCTTTTTTCTTATCTTGCATAGTTTGACCGCAAAATGGAATTTTCTATTTTTCATCACTTTTTTTGCCATCAAAATTAGAATTTTCGATTTTTCAGGAAAATTCAAAAAGTTGTTATAAAAATATTCCTCTTCGATCTCTCTATTAGCTTAGTGGTAGAGCACCTGACCGGCAATCAGTTGACCTGGTGTTCGAATCCCAGCGGAGCAAAAGGAGAAGATCTTTTTTCTGAATAAATTTAATTTTTAAAATTTTAAATATATAGCTCCATCTAGTCTGAAAAGACGTTAAAAAATTTCTCTGTATTAGAGGAGATAACATTGATCGATATTGTAGATTTCCATTTTCACGGTGTGTGAAAAGATTTCTAATTTGATTGATCGTTACCATCTCCGATGATAATACAGATTCCTAGAAAAATTGAGAATGTAAAAATTAATTTTTAACCAAAATAAAACGAATTCTCAACAAAATAGTTAAATTTTCAACCAAAGGTTGAATTTAAAATTGTTAAATTGAAAAGTATTGAAAGCTTCTATTTCATACATGTAAATTATGTCTTTAAATGATTTTCAGCTTCATTGGAAAAATAATAAAGTAATATAATATTGTGAAATTTGTAAATAAGTCAGATCAACTCGAAAAACATAACGTATTTACAAGGGCATGCCTCCAAACGGAAAAAAAATTATTTACTAACTTCGTCTATTTAACTTTACTTTATTTAAGTTAAAAATAATCTTTTTGAAATGTATGTGTGAAAAGATATTAATTTCGTGATGAAAGAAGATTGATAAAGTTAAAACTATGAACAAATATTCTCAAAAAGTCTCATTTTTCCAGATTATTAATTTATAAAAAAATAAGATAACGACAAATTCGAAAAAATAATTTTTAGACTCTCATGTTTATTTGATATTGAGCATCCTTTTTTCGATTTGGGTGGGTACTAATTTTCAATACAAAATAAAAATTTCGAATTTATTTTTTTAGCTTTAATTGTTTATTAATTTTTGAAACTAGATGGAGCTATCAATTAAAAATGGTTTAAATTAAATTTATTCAGAAAAAAGAGATAACTTTGATCGATATTGTAGATTTCCATTTTCACAGTGTGTGTAAAGATTTCTCTTCTGATTGACCGTTACCATCTCCGATGATAATACAGATTCCTAGAAAAATTGACATTTTTTAAATATAAAATCTTGCAAAAGAATGCGAGTTTCAGAAAAAGGATTCTTCTTCCGATGTCTCTAGTAGCTTAGTGGTAGAACACCTGACCGTCAATCAGTTGACCTGGCGTTCGAATCCCAGCGGAGCGAAAGGAGAAATTCTTTTTTCTGAATAAATTTAAATTAAATTTTTTAAAATTTATAGCTCCATCTAGTCTGAAAAGACGTTAAAGATTTTCTGTATTAGAGGAGATAACTTTGATCAATATTGTAGATTTCTATTTTCACAGTATGTATAAAGATTTCTCTTCTGATTGATCGTTACCATCTCCGATGATAATACAGATTCCTCGCAAGATCTACATTTTGTTGTCAATTTTTGAGATCTTTTTAAATTTTAAATTATTTTTGAAATTTTTACGAAAGCTCTCCGTATTTCGTAAAATGATTCGAATGTTATCTAAAATTTTTGAAAATGATTTCAAAATTCAAAAAATTGCTTTAAAATTTTCCAGATTCTTTTTTGACAATTTAAGTAATCTTTTGAAATGTTTTGTAAGCTTTTTGAAAATTCTCTTAAAATTAATGTTACCAAATAAAAAATCATTTAAAATTTTCCTTGTATCTTAGAAAAATTAAATTCTCTCAAAATCGTTCAAAATTCTAGAAAAGCGTCTAAATTTTTTATTCGAAATCTTCAAAAATCTACATTTATTTCAATTTTCTAAAATCTTTTCAAATTTTTCAAAAACTTGCGCATGCCCTTTAAAATGATTCCAATATTTCCTCGAATTTTGAAACATATTTCAAAACTGAAAAAATATACCATAAAATCATCCAAACTTCTTCCGATATTTTTAAAAATCTTTCGAATTCATCTCATCAGCTTCTTGGAGATTCTTCCGAAGAATCCGACCTCTGGACTATCAATTGTGGTGTGTAAAATGCAGCGAGAACTTTGGCAGATGCAAACCGTAAAACAAAACCAACGGTTGATCATAAGACCAAAAGACGAATGCATCAACTCTGCACAAAGATAGGCTGGGCAAAACAGTACGCGTCCCGCATTCAGTGTGTGATTGACAGTTCGCGCGTGAACTGCGGATCCGTCATCACACAATCAACACGTCAAAGCTCCTGACCATCAGGCAGCATATTCTTGACAGAATACGAGTACTATCTAACGCTAGGAGAAGTCTAGAGCGGAGAGAGAGGTGGGTCAGAGAAAATCAACAGTTTTGGTCTGCCCCATCTCGACTCTTTCAAGACCCTCCAGTTACTGTCGACCATCCGTCCAAACCAGAGGAGGTCGAAGCATTTTTGAGAGAAGTCTACGAAGTCCAACATCTACTTGAAGAAGGCCCAAAGAACATAAATAGCTTCAAGGAGCTGTGCAATGCCCTCATAACAGCTGAGGAGAAATGCCCACCTATCACTACCGAGGAGGTGAAAAACGTATTAAGAGGCATGAAGAACTATTCCGCTCCGTGACCAGATGGTATCAAGACCATCTGGTGAATGAAGTTTTCTTCAACCCACCAGCAGCTGGGCTGAATTTTCACCTCATATCTAAAGTCGGAATAGCCTATTCCGGAGTGGTTGGTGTAAGGGCGCACAGTGCTCCTGCCGAAGACGGGCAACTTAACTGACCCTAAGAATTACAGGCCAATAAATTGTCTGCACACACTTTATAAGATCTTCACAGCTATCCTAAATGATAGGATTGTTCGGACAATTGGTCCTGTGTGGCGAGAGATGTATGAAAAAAGCGGCTAAAAGAAAGGCGTAGGAGGATGTCGGGAGAACCTGCTCATCGATAGATGTGTTTGTAAAGGCGCAGCATCCTATCAGCGATTCCTATCGATGGCCTGGATTGATTACTGGAAAGCTTTCGATTCAACCTCTCATAGACTTATGATCTGTCTGTTGGAAAGCTTAAATGAATGCCGCTTTGGAAAACCAGATTTACTATCTCATCTGGAAAGCATCGTGCCATCACTAAGAGTGTCACCTTTCAGAGAGGTGTGTTTCAGGGCGACACCATGAGCTCTCTCCTCTTTTGCCTCACATTATTGCCACTATCTCTCGCGCTTCGCCATTCCGAAGGGTACCTCTGCGGCAAACCTGGAGATCGAAAGCATAAGATCACTCATGTATTTTACATGGACGATCTCAAGATCTATGCTAAAAATTAAGAGAAACTACATCTAGCTCTAGACATTGTCAAAAAGTACACTCAAGAGATTGGAATTGATTTCGGGTTAGAGAAATGCGCCAAGGTTAATTTGAAGAAAGGAAAACTTAATGGCATCCCCGAAGATCCTGAGCTCGCCGACGGAAACGCTATAGGACACCTTGGCGCTGGAGAGACCTATACATACCTGGGAGTGCCACAGAGCCGCATTCAGGACGTGACATCTATAAAGATGCAGATACAAACGTCTCATCCGACGGATATGGTCTTACGAACTGTCGGCAAGGAACAAAGTATCTGCGACGAACATGCTTGCCGTCCCAGTAGTACTCTATTCATTTGGAGTAGTTCCATGGACGAAGAGCAAGCTCAGATCCCTCGATATCGGATCCCGAAAGGTTATGCACATGAGCAAAAGCATCCACCTTAAGTCTTCTGTTCCGCGACTTTACATCTCACGCCGTCAAGGTGTTCGCGGAATACTTAATCTTGAATGTCTTCACAACAGCATTATTCTGGGTACAGCACATACAGTCGCAAATGGACAAGACGTTTCTGTACAAAGCAGCGGAGGAGGCTGCTGAAACATTCGGCCTTGACTTCAATATCAGGGGTGAGCAAAATGCATCAAATCTTATCCATCTTGAATACTCACTCCTGAAGGCCCGGATTAAGAAAGCACAGGAGAAAAACTTCCGCGAACAGCTCCTCGACAAGAGGATGCACGGCATCTTCCACAGAAATGTGGAAGATCAGTGGATGTCGTATGAGCTAATGTTTGTTTTCCTTAAATCGCCCGGATTGAAGTCGGGCACCGAGGGTTTCATTTTGGCATGTCAAGACGGTATAATTTCCACTCTTGCATACCGTAACCACATTTTGAGCCAAGACATTCCCGATGATAGCTGCAGAGCGTGTCGTGCACACCCCGACTATCTAGGACACACACTATCTAGTTCTCCAAATCATGCGGGAACGACCTACATCTAAAGGCATAATGCGGCACTAAGAGTGCTTTATTACCATCTCTGTCACTCTTACGGCATTAGCCCAAATGCCGCTCCGCTCACCGCTCCTAGGGAAATAGAGTCAATTGTCGAAAGTGAGAAGTGCCGCATACACTGGAACTTCATATTCTCGACAATTGTTTCTGTTGCGCACTCGAGGCCTGACATAGTTCTCCGTGACTTCGAGAAACGAACCACGTTCGTTATTGAGTTTTCGGCACCAGCTGACAAGAACGTCACAGCCAAGGAGAAAGAAAAGAATGAGAGGTATAAAGATCTTATAAGGGACTTGCGACGGTTATACCCGGAATATTCTGTTAAGCTAATCGTCTTGATCATCGGCGCTCTTGGAGGTGCCTAGGTTTCACTGGTTAATAGCCTGAAAAGCATCCCTGTGTGTCAACAAAATGTTGAGACACTTGCGGGGAAAATGCAGAAGTCGGTCGTCCTTGGGTCTCTCCGTGTCCTCAGGGTGCACGAGACTTTTGCCGGATCGTCGTATTGAATTCGTCGCAGACTGTAACCACCTATCTCACGGTCGTGAGACGTGGTTACAGCTGAAATATTACCGCGATT
>CAKNYM010050454.1:0-13405 GCA_932195095.1 Andricus curvator
GCCATTTTTGTAATTAGGCCACGCCCCTCGACCAATCAAGAGAGGCCCCATCCCTTCCCCTACCCCCACCCCTACTTCTAGGACACGCCTCTCGACCAATCAGAGCCCGTCCTGTGGCTCTGTATATCTACTTATGCTTAATAATAAATATACTCTTGAAATACATTATTAAAATTTTTTTAATTAATTTTATGCGCTCTATATCCATGTAAATGGTACTTGAATACAACGCCTCGAAACCACGTTTTTACCGCTTGTTAAAAAAATCTCCGAAACTACCGAATCGATTGATCTAAAATTTTTAGCACATATTGTATACATTTACGTCAACCGGTGGTAGCAGATTTTTTTATTTACATGCAAAAAAAAAATGGCGGCAATTCGAAAAAAATAAAAAATCTCATTTTTTTTGCTTATTTTTTGCAAAAAAATAATAGTAAAAATAACAATTTTCATATGAATCTCCTACTACCGGTTCATGTACATGTATAGAATATGTGGTGAAAATTTCAGACCAATCGATTCGGTAGTTTCGGAGATTTTTTTAACAAGCGGTAAAAAACGTGGTTTCGAGGCGTTATATGCAAGTGCCATTTAAATGTATACAGAGTGCATAAAAGAAACTAAATTTTTTTAAAAATGTATTTTAAGAGTATATTTACTGAGCATAACAAACCCTACATCAATATCTATCTTAATTTTTTTTTTAAATTTACAAAAAAAATCGCGCGTTCAAAGTAGAATCCTGCCTTAAAAACTTGAAAATTATATACGATTTCTTAACATTTCGATAATGAGTGTAGAAGATTTTTAAGCAAAATGTTTTAATTTGATAAGATTAAAAAATCAAAGAAAAATCGAGTAAATCCAAGGAATATTTAGAAGATTCAAAGAGATTCAAAAGGAATTTTAAACTCAAAAACATTTTTAAAAATGTAGACTTTTAAATATTTCAAAAAGAAACTTTAGGAGCTTCAGAAGAATTTCGAAAGGCATCAATAGAATAAACTAATTTTCTTAAAACTTCTGGGAAAATTTACAAGATTTTAAGGAAACTTTTTACATTTTGAATGATTTTTCAAAATTTTAAGAAAAATTCGAGTCAGTTGAAAATATTTTTAAGAATTGAGGACGTTTTGAATAGATTAAAAATATTTTGAAACTTGGAAACATTTCCGAAAGTTTATCAGATACTTTTTGATTCCTTCCAAACTTCTAAAAGTCCTAAATATCTTTTAAAAAGTCCCGAATTTTTGCTCACAGTTTTCAAAATCCTATGAAGAAAGAATTTTTTTTCAAAATCTTCTAGATTCTTTTTTGAGAAAAATTCAAAAGACTTTTTCAATTTTCTCAAGAATCGTTTAAAAATTATATTCATGTAAATTCAAAAACAAACTGATAATACTTATTTTCTTCTTCTCAATTTTCAGGATTTAATTTCAGCTCGAATTTAAGTATTTAAAAACTGTCACCAAAAAAAGAGTTATTTCGAAATATTTAGATTGTATTATTATTAATATTATATTGAATTCTTTATGATAGTGGAAAAAAGTTTTGAATTGGTGAATTTTAATTAGTACTCATATTAAGAAATGTCAATATTTGTATGACTGAAAAAATATTTAAAAAGCATTCATAGTTACATCAAAATATAATTTTATTTATTTTCAGAGAATATTTCAGCTTTAGAAAACTTTTTTTTTACAGAACGTCTATTATGTTTTTAAACATAATACAAAAAATGTTGGGAGGGGGGGTCCGAAGGAAATGTTGCGGTCTGTTACATTTTGAAGGAGGGGGTTGGGGGGTTAATAAGGTAGAAAAAAATGTTGACTGAAAAGATGACTTGATGACAAGCTAATTGCATTCCCTAAAAAATAGGTTAATTTTGAACCAAATAGTGGAAGTTTTGAAAAACAAGATAAATTCTGAACCAAAAATAAAATATAGTAGACTTTTCTGTCAAAAATAGTTGGATTTTCTTAATGGCTTCTATTCAATCAATTCAGATTTAAGAAAAAAAAGATAAAAAGGGGAAAAAGGGAAGCTGCTTGAACGCAGGGAGAAAAAGAAGAATTAAAAAAAAAAGGAATAGAGGGGAATCGGGAAATGAGTTTGAAGTCTGAAATATGAAAGTGCTTTTCAAATTAATTAAGTCATTATTGAACTGTACCATTGCAGGGCCATATTTCGCAAAATTCTAAATCTTTGTTATGGACGACCCCTAGGGACTCTTTAGATCAGAAAAATGAAAAAATGTAGCGTTCGTTGAAAAAATTCATTAATAAAAAATTCATATATTTGTGCTTCCAGTATCAAGTTCAATGATGACGACGCCAGCTGCTAATCGGCCGATACCGAGACAGGTGTACCCTGATTTGACTATTTCTCATTACGAGTATTATCCAGGTACTACTTCCGTTGTTGCAATAATAGTTAATGGCGTGAATCATGCAATACACACCGGACCGAACGCACAAGGTGAGACGGATAATTTAAGAACTAAAGTACAATTTAGATTAAAAATCGGTAAATTCTCAAACGTCTCTATTTTTTTACAATTTGTTCGAATCCACCCAAAAATAAATCCATTTTTTTTGTTTTTAAAAAAAATGATATTTAGGGGTGGCGCAAGTCCCATGAAGTTTAACATGTATTTCCCATAAGAAAAAAAGACGTTTTTGTAACTCTTATTCAGAATCCTCAATATTATCTCAATCGAGTTGAAACTCAACATTTCTCTTCACAATTAGCCATAGAATACCAATAAAATATCACTTTTCAAAAACCAACACCATAAGTCTGTTTTATAGGGTCCCAAAGAAACCCCATAAGTGAAAAAATGGGTTTCGCGAGTTTTTGGCGCTAATTATGATTTTTTTGCGGTTTTTTTAATGCGCATTGTTTCTAATACATAAAATATGACTTTATACTGAAAATTAGATATTTTAATGAATTGTTTAAACAATTAATTATTGTCTTTAGCAATTTTCTCATAGAATGTAGTTAGAAAGACGCGGTTTTTTCACAAATTTTCCATTTGTTGTCCAATTTTCAATTAGAGTGAAGTGATAGTTCAGCAATGTTAACAATAGTTATTCTTTAAACAATTTATCATAATTATTAATAATATTATATTTGAATAATGCTAGAAAGATGCGGATTTTTTTTAAATTTTTGGCTTTTTGTCAAATTTTCATCTGTAATGAAGTAATAATAAATTCAAGTTAACAAAATAATTGTTTAAACAATTTATTATCATTGTTGATAATATTCTCTTTGCTTAATCGGTAGAATGTTGCGGGTTTTTCTGAAATTTTCAACTGTTTGTTTATTTTTTATTAGGCGTGACTTGATAATTAATTAGATTTAGCAAAAATAATTGTTTAAACAAATTATTATTGTTTATGACTATCTACATCTATATCGATTGCGCCTGATAGTTGCGGTTTTTGCAAATTTTTACCTTTCTGTCCTTTTTTCATTTAGTGATGTAATAATTAATTAAAGTTAACAGAAAAGTTGTTTAAACAATTTAATATTGTTTATAGCTATCTTTTCTCAGATAAGTGCTAGAAAGTGGCGGTTTTTTCTAAAATCTTTCACTTTGCATCGCCTTTTTATTTATGAACAAGTAATAAGTCAAACACAACAAAAATTATTTTTCGAAAGGTATTGTTGTTTTAAGTGAATTATTTTTGCTCTTTTCCAAATGCTTAAAAAAATTAATTTAAAGAAAAAAAACTATTTTACACAAGAGGCAAAAACAAAGAATAGAATACTTAGGAATAGGTGGAAGGACTAGGTCTTTAAATGACTTGTAAAAGTTTTTTACATTCTCATTCTAATGAGAAGGTATTGGTTTTATGTAAAATTTGACATAGTCGGTTTTCATCAAATCTCCACGTTTCGAGACCCCCTGAGCTAGAAAAAACGATTTTTACGAAGGTGTCTGTCTGTCTGTAGTCTGTCTGTCTGTCTGTCTGTAGCCACGATAACTTTCGAAAAAATGATCAGATTTGATTGAGCTTTGGCACACTTTTTTGTGGCCCAAAAATAGAGAACGAGTTCGTTAACCAGCTATTTTGGATGAAAATCCAAAAAGTGAGCACATTTTGAAAATTTTTGAGACCACTTTTTTGGAAGATTTGAAAATTCTATGTACGGTTATTAGTAGTACGCAAAATGACGAACAAAATATTCTTATGACTTTTCGTGATAAAAAAAAATTACTGGAGTTATAGCATTTTCAAAATTCCAAAAAACAAACGAAAATGAACATTTTAAGCCGAAAAACGCACGATATAAAAAAAAGTCAAGAGGAGAAAAACGTTGATTCCTGAACACCCTATAATATTTTCATAACAACTTTTTGAATTTTTCGAAAAATAAAAAATTCAAATTTTGATCGCACAAAAAATTAATGAAAAATCAAAAAAGCCATTTTGCTGTAAAACTATGCAAGATACCAGAAAATATTATCTCACCAAAATTGTGCACCTAAAAAAGATCTACAAATTTCTTATCATTCACTTTTTGATATGACGCGTAGTTTTTGTTTTATTCGTAAAAAACAGCATTGAAAATAGAAAAATCAAATTTTCAGACGAATATTACCAGCTACGAAAAAATGACCGAAACAAAATTTGTTCATCCAAGGAAGAGGTACAAATTTATTGTGACTCATGTTTCGATAGGATGCGTGGTTTTCGTTTTATTCGTGAAAATAACATTGACAGTAAAAAAAATCAAATTTAAAAAAAAACAATGCAAGGTACGAAAACATATAAATGAACAAAAATTGTGCATTCAAAAAAGACTTACACACCCGTAATCAATTTTTGTGGTAAGAATATATTCAAAATGAAAAATTTAACTTTTTTGATAAACGGCACAAGCTAAAATAAAATGTTCACTAATAAAATTTTTCGCCTGAATTATATCATTACTTTTCATTTGAAATGAAATACAAATTTAGTAATTTGTATATGAAGAACATATAACACGAAGCACAAAGTGCGCGCTCAGTGTATTTACCAAATCGCACGCCGTAAGTGCGCTCAAACTTTTTTGTTTCTATCATACGGTTCAAATGATTTTCAAATCAAATATCGAGCGCGAAGCGCGAGTGTCTGGATGAGAATGTGTTCCTTAAGGTCGATAGAACCTTGAGTAAATAAAGTTCCTTTTCAGTCTAAAATAAAAATAAATTTAACAATCACTTAATATGTAGAGGTTTTGATAATTTTATAATATTTGCAAACAAACTTTTTCTTTTCATCGATGTCGAACACGAAGTTCAAAAATCTAGAGGAGTCTAGCGTAAAGCGCGATGCAAATACGCCCGAGCGCGTAGCGCGAGGTGAACACATAATCGAGCGCGAAGCGCGAGATAAATATATGATCGAGCGCGAAGCGCGAGATCCAACAGTCGCACGCCCTAGGCGCGCTCAAACTTGCGAGCGAAGCGAGCCGCGCGCGCAGCGCGCCATGAGAATGTGCCCGCGAAGCGGGCAGATTTTTTTTGGATTACAACAAGAAGTTTATTGCAAAGCGTAAAAGCAAAACTTGGAATTGCAAATCTCTAATGTTTATATATTAATTGTTAGTAATTAAGCAGACGAAGCAAAGTGAAAGATTTTAGAAAAAACCGCCACTTTCTAGCACTTATCTAAGAAAAGATAGTTATAAACAATATTAAATTGTTTAAACAAGTTTTTTGTTAACTTTCATCAATTATTACCTCACTAAGTGAAAAAAGGACAGAAAGGTAAAAATTGCCGAAAAACCGCAACTATCAGGCATTGATATAGATAAAGATAGTCATAAACAATAATAATTTGTTTGAACAATTATTTTTGCTGAAGCTAATTAATTATCAAGTCACGCCTAATAATAAATAAACAAACAGTTGAAAATTTCAGAAAAAACTGCAACATTCTACCGATTAAGCAAAGAGAATATTATCAACGATGATAATAAATTGTTTACACAATTATTTTCTTAACTTGAATTCATTATTACTTACCTCCAAATGAAAATTAAACAAAAAGCCAGAAATTTAAAAAAAACTGCATCTTTCTAGCATTATTCAATTATAATATTATTATTAAGTATAATAAATTGTTTAAACAATTATTTTGTTAACTTGAATTCATTATTACTTCACTCCGAATGAAAAGTGGACAAAAAACCAGAAATTAAAAAAAAAAAACCGCATCTTTTCAGCATTATTCAAATATAATATTATTAATAATTATAATAAATTGTTTAAACAATTTTTTTGTTAACTTGAATTTATTATTACTTCACTACATATGAAAATTGGACAAAAAGCCAGAAATTAAAAAAAAATCCGCATCTTTCTAGCATTATTCAAATATAATATTATTAATAATTATAATGGATTGTTTAAACAATCACTATTGTTAACATTGATGAACTATCACTTCCTTCTAATTGAAAATTGGACAACAAATGAAAATTTGTAAAAAAACCGCGTCTTTCTAACTCCATTCTATGAGAAAATTGCTAAAAACAATAATAAATTATTCAAACAATTCATGAAAATATTTAATTTTTAGTATAAAGTTATATTTTATTTATTAGAAACAATTCGCATTAAAAAAACCGCAAAAAAATCATAATTAGCGCCAAAAACTCGCAAAACCCATTTTTTCACTTGTGGGGTTTCTTTGGGACCCTATAAAACAGAGTTATGGTGTTGGTTTTTGAAAAGTGATATTTTATTCGTATTCTATGGCTAATTGTGAAGAAAAATGTTGAGTTTCAACTCGATTGAGATAATATTGAGGATTCTGAATGAGATTTACAAAAACGTCTTTTTTTCTTATGGGAAATACATGTTAAACTTCATGGGGCTTGCACCACCCCTAAATATAATTTTTTTCAAAACAAAAAAAATAGATTTATTATTGGGTGGATTCGACCAAATTGGGGGCGTGTCCCGATAAAAATTAATAAATAAATAAATAAAATTTTCCAATGTATTTTTGGACCACCCTAGTGTCCATTAAGGGCACCTAAAATTTTCACTTGCGATAACGAAGTCCCCTTGAAGGCTTTCAAACAAAGTTTCAAATTTTCATTTTAGTGTTATCTGGATGTTAAATTTGATTGCTTATCTTTTTTTACCCAAAAAAAGTTGTTTCTTTTTTAGTTTTCAATTCAGGTTGAAAAAACGGTATTTTTTGAAACAATTGATTTTTCATTCTTTTTTTACTCTAACTCGTGGTTAGTTCGTCTGTCTTTTGACTGATAGAGCAATCATAATTTGGAAACATTTTTTTTTTAATTTAATTTAATTTTTCTGACGCCGAGCAAAAATTTGACTTTTATGTCTTGCCATGTTGGAACCTGAATTTTGAGTTTTTAAATAATGATATCTGATTTGAATTGAGCGACCTCGAACCCTAAATATGTCGATTTTCGTAAAAATGTTAACACTTTTTAGATTTGTCTTCAATAAGGGTGGATCCGAGGGGGATTCACCCCCCCCCCCCGCCCCGTGATTTGAGATACCTAATTTGAAATTTAAAATTTTGTATATCAAGTACATAAAGCACTTAAGGCTTATTAATCTTCTTGGCAAATTTGAGCCTCCTAATTATCAGACCTTATTTTTAGTTTTTATTTCTGAAATTTTATGTTACGTACACTCCTTTGATAGGGGTTGTAAGTTTTGACCCCCGCCCCCTCAACCCCCTATCTAACGTAATTTTTGTCGACTAAATTTTTTTCGTGAATGTATTCAGGGGTTATGCAAAAATACCGTAAGACCGAAAGAGAAGAATTTTCAACAAAATACTTGAATCCTTAACAAAGAAAGATTTTTCAGTCAATAAAAAAAATTTCATCCAAAATGTAGAATTTTCATTTAAAAAAAGGATAAATTTTCAACCAAAAAGATTAATTTTCTACTATCAAAGACGAATTCTCAACAAGATTAATAAATTCTCAACCGGATAGTTGACTTTTTAAACTAAAGAGATCAATTTGTATACAAGAATGAAACAATTGGATTTTCATTTAAAAAAATTAATTTTCAATATAAAAAAATGGAATCTTCTACAAAAGTGTTGAATTTTCAATCCAATAATTACATATTCAATAAAAAAAATTAATTTTCGACTAAAAAACACGAAAAAGGAGCAAAAAGCTCCTTTTCAATAAAATAGTTATATTTTAAGTAAAAAAATTAGTTTCCAACAAACTACATAAATTTTCAATCAAATATTTGAATGTCTGTACCAAAAAAAATCAAATTTCAACCAAAAATGCAATAGTTAAATTTCCACTTGGAAAAATTAATTTTAAATAAAAAAACGAATCTTCTACAAAACTGTTAAGTTTTCTAACACATGGTCAAATTTATTACCTGATTTATGAATATCCAAGACAAAAATACGAATTTTCTATACAAAATAGTTAAATTTTCAACCCGAAAATAAAAAATGTTAACACAAAATTTCATTTTTAACGAAATAATTAAATTTTAAGTTGAAAAAATTAATTTTTACCCCCCGAAAAGGAAAGCTTCAAAAAGTAGTTCAATTCTAAACCAAAAAAATGAATTTTTAAGAAAGAAGTTCAACTTTCAACAAACGATTTGAACTATGAACCCAAAAAGATGAATTTTCAATAAAAATATATTTGATATGTAAAAGCAGAAAAAATGTCAATTTTAAATAAAACACAATATAATTGAACCGGAAAAGACGAATTTTCAGCAAAATAGTTGAATTCTCAACCAAAAAAAAATCATATTCTACGAAACCGTTGCAGTTTTACCTAAAAGATGCGATTTTCTACCAAAAAAGACAAATTTACAACCAAATAGTTGAATTTTTAATCGAAAAAGGATCAATTCTTAACCAAAAATTGAATAGTTAAATTGTCATTGATACACAGTAATTTTCAACTGAGAAAAGTGAATTTTTCACTGAAACCGTTGAATTTGCCTCCAAATAGTTCAATTTTCTACCAAACTGTTCAATTTTCAAGCTAAAAGGATACATTTTTCACATAACAGTCCAATTTTTAATCAGAAAATATGAATTTTCAACCGGAAAAATGAAATTTTTGAACAAAGACTCGCATTTTCTATCAAATGGCTGAATATTCAAGCCAAAATGATGAATTTTGTACAAAACAGTTGAATTTCCAACTAAAATTAGGAATCTTCAACCAAACGAATGAATTTTTAATAAAGTAGCTCAACTTTCAACCCAGGAGTTCATGTTATCAGATTTTTATGGTATTTCCTTATGTATTATGAAGCGCTGATCCTGAAACCTACTTCATAATTTCCGTAGCATACATTTTTTTTGGACATATTCCAGATTTAATGTTCAATCTCACGTAATAAATAAAAAAATCATATTGAGACAGGCATGGATTTTTTTTCACTTTTTAAACTTGTTTTTCTGAAAACGCTGAAAAAGTTGAATCAACAGAAATCTGTGCTGCTCGAATCTTTGTTCAAACTGTGAGCATGTGTCATCACGAAAATAGTTTGATATAAAACTTTTTTGTTGATTCAGCGTGATCTCTGCTGAGGCTTAAAATATTTTTCAATTTTAGAAAGGAAAAGTATTAAATTTTACTTGCCTTTTCAATCAAGATTTCATTATTCAGTTCCAAATGATTGCATTTGAAATCGTATAATCCTACCTTAAATATCCTATGGGACCTCCATTATTCCAAGTAATGATGAAATTTTTATAATTATAAATAAATTAATTTGAACGTATTTTAATTTATTCAGAGGAACTTATTATTTAATTTGATAATACACAATAAAATAAACTTATAATGGAATATTAATATATATTCGTTTACAAATAATTTTTAAACGATAATTTTCTTGACGTTTGGAATGAATAATAATTTAGAGAAGTACATTATCAGTTTACAAGAAATTGAAAAATAAGTGAAAATAGACTTTAATGTATTAAAAATATATTTTAATTTCATAATTTATTAAAATCCGTTGAAAAATTTGGTGGCCCTGAAAACGGCCGTTTTATTTCAGTGATAGATGTAAGAAATAAAACTAGTTTGTATGGACATTATTATTCCGCGTAAAAAATTTGACGACTGACCATGGATCTTTTCAAATTCAAAGGAATTAAAATTGTATTGAATGATCTAAAAAAATTAGAATAAGAAAATGAAGAATAATTTTGAATATTTGAATATAAAATTGTACACTAATTTATATGGGATGTTGCCAAAAAGTTTTGACATTGACTTGGAAAATGACTTATGACGTTTTTGAGACGATTATGGTTCGATCGGAATGAAATTTACTATTCAGTGGGTTTTCAAGCCGCTGGTTTTGAATTTAAAATCCAAATATTTAACAACAAAAAATAGTAAAGTGGCAGCTCCAAATAATGTGTTTGAACAATTCAAAGGTTTTGTTTTTGTTTATTTACTATACAATGGGCAGTAATTTGAATAGCCGCATATTATTGCGAAAGACAATGTTTTGATAAATTGAATGTTGTGGCTCTCAGGGGAGCGGACATTTATGAAAATATATTGTTTTCAAGGCTGTGAATAAATAATGGCTCACTGTAACGAGAAAATGTCATGAGCGTAAAAAGTTTTATATTGCGTCAGAGATTATTAAAAAAATTCAAAAAATTTAACTATTCGCTAGTGGAATTTTACAGATTTGATTATAGAAAAGTGAGCCACTAACAATTAGTAGAAAATGTCTAATTTGACAAGTCAATATATTTCCCAATTCAATAGTGAAACACAACTTATTTCTTAGTAAAAAAATATCAACTTATTTAGGATTGTATATAATAATTTTAGAACGTTATAAACATGGAAAACATGAAAAATAGAAAAGCTTAATCAAACGACGCCATAGTGTGACAATCTTAACTCTATCAAACAATAAGAAGGTCATATCGTGAAATTCTAAACGTGATACATCACGTTTAGAATTTTAGACAGGTGCCTGTCTTTAGACAACCTGCCCCCAATTTGAAAACATTGCCTTCTGATTGTTTGAACGAAGATAAGAAAAAAAGCAGAATTTTTTACAATGTTAAAATAACAAGGAATTAATAGGCTCTAAATTAATTATACACATTCGGGGTTTTCAGGCGCTATTTTTCTACAAAGTTTGTTTTCGATTTTCAAAATTTGCTTCGGCTGTATATTTTTCTAATTTCCCATAGGAAATTGCAATTATATAGCAAACTTTGTAAACATTATTTTCCTTGAATAAGAATAAACTTGAGTGTCCCAAGGAATTTATTTTTATTTTAAAGCTTTTTTTCCCTGCGTAAAATATACTTTATTGCCTCTCTGAATCAAATTGTAAAAACTAAACAAATTACTAGTGGGATTTTACCATTAGCGAAAATTTGGCCACTGAAGATTAGTATATAAATACAAATTTGATTAGTCAAGATATTACCCAATTCAATAGTGAAAAACAAATAATTGCTTTGTAAAAGTATCTTAACTTATTTAGGACTGTCTAATTTTCAGAAATTATAAATATAAAAAACGTGAAAAATAGGAAAGTTCAATTAAACGACGTGATGGTGTAACATTTTTAAATCTATTAAAACAATATGAAGGCCGTATTGGAAAATTGTCCATGTGACCTAGTCTGTTTCTATTTTTAAAATATTTCCTTCTGGTTGTTTGCACAAAGTTAAAAAAAGATGTATTTTTTTATATTCAATGGGTCAATCCCGTGCAGAAATTTTGAAAGGGATCTAGTAGGGTTCTGACGTGTTTTCCCTAATTCTAATCGGGCTCTAGTGGGTAAAACTAGTGGAGGCCCTGTCGGTAACGTAACGCTTTGGCCACGAGGGCCCTACTAGACTTTCTAGTAGTGTTCTAGTAGGGGTCGCCCTTCCACAACCCTACCAAAAAAAAGTGACACTGAAAGGTTCTTATGGGGGTATTTTTTCACTTAAACTAGATTTAATTAACATATTATTAATTACAAATCATCTACTAATATGTAAATCTGATCAACTACAAGTAAGTCTCCAAGCAAATCCAAACAATATACAGTAAGACGAATGCCCTGTAAATCATATATGAAATTTCCACAATATGTCCGAATCTTTAACATTTGAATATTGTTTAAAACGGGCACATTTTTTAAACTTGCACACTTGAAGCACGTACAATTCCTCGAAAAAAGTTTCAGTAATATACTTTTGCACTATATTTTCTAGAGAACATTGACGATTAGAGGTTGTGATTATAGTACTCCACTACAAAATTTCACTATTTTTCGACGTTCAAAAATGTGATGCCTTCACTTCCACAAACTCATAATATATTTTCATATTAGCGATATGCATCCACACTCAGAAATACAATAAATATTTAGTCAAATGTTAAAGATTTTTATCTTTTAGTGGTATGCCACGACCCATTCTGTAGTTAGAAAAACGTGTGCTATGGTTTGTCCACAGCGGCGCAACGCCGAACTAACGGCGCGTCGATCGTCACTCGATTAGATTAAAACAGTTTAAAGGGCATTCCCATAGAAATGTATTCGTAGCGCATAATATTGATTTATTTTTTTAAGTTTTATGAATACACTGTGAATAAAAATGGGTCAAATTTCTAAAAGTTTGAAGATTTAAAATTGAAATTTTAATTTTAACGATTTGCAGTTTAAAATTGTTCAATTTCTAAGATGTATAAATAAAAATTCTTAAACTTTGATGAATTCGACGATTTTAAAGATCAAAAATTAAGATTTTTCAATTCCAAATTGATGAAATTTCAAATTCATCATCAAAATTACACAATTTTTAATTGTAAAAGTCAAAATTTGTATAAATATTACATGTAAATAAAAAAAATGTTTAATTTGAATTACATAAAAATTCTACAATTTGAAGAGATACAATTGAAAACTCTTCGATTTTTGAAGATTGATGAAATATATTCTTAAATTTGGATGATTTTGAAGATCAAAAGTCAAGATTTCAATTCGAAATATTCCAATTTGCAGAAATGTCGAATGTTAATAACCAAAATTACAGAATTTTTAATTGTTAAACTTAAAAGTTTGATTATTATCAATTGTAAATTTTGAAAACTAACAACTTTTCAATTTTAAATATTTACAATTCAAAATTCTACAGTTTTGAAGAGTTACAACTGAAATTCTTGAATTTGGAAAATATAGAATAGCAAATTATTCCATTTTCAAGATATATGTTGAAGGTATTTACTTTTGAACATTTTCTTGTTGGAATAGTTCAATTTTAGAGATTTACAATTGAGAAGTCCTCAAGTTTGAAGATGTGTAAATACAAATTCTCAAATGTTGATAATTTTTAGGGACGACTGAAAAATCCGCAATAATAAAATTCCCGACACTGTA